>OY288266.1:55498678-55625893 GCA_958450335.1 Hibiscus tridactylites
AAATATTAGGAGTTCAAATAATTGATTAGGAGCTTTTCAACACATTTATATTGCAGAACCGCAATATCTGTACTTTTTACTCAGTTAAAATTCCAACGGGTCCATTGAAAGGGTCATTTCGACCCGCTCGTCCGAAACCTCTACACAAAGGACTGCAAAACAAGTTTTAATCAAATTTTAGGAGTTCATGTAATTGATTAGGAGCTTTTCAAAACAATTATATTGCAAAACCTCAATTTCTGTACTTTTTTACTCATTTAAAATTCCAACGGGTCCATTGAAAGGCCCATTTTGACCCGCTCGTCCGAAACCTCTGCAAAAAGGACTGCAAAACAAGTTTTAATCAAATTTTAGGAGTTCATGTAATCGATTAGGAGCTTTTAAACACAATTATATTGCAAAACCTCAATTTCAGTACTTTTTACTCAGTTAAAATTCCAACGGGTCCATTAAAAGGCCCATTTAGACTTGCTCGTCTGAAACATGTACAAAAAGGACCACAAAAATGTTTTATTCAAATATTAGGAGTTCAAATAATTGATTAGGAGCTTTTCAAAACAATTATATTGCAAAACCTCAATTTCTGTACTTTTTACTCATTTAATATTCCAACGGGTCCATTGAAAGACCCATTTAAACCCGCTCGTCCGAAACTTCTACAAAAAAAGGACTGCAAAACAAGTTTTAATCAAATTTTAGGAGTTCATGTAATTGATTAGGAGCTTTTCAAAACAATTATATTGCAAAACCTCAATTTCTGTACTTTTTACTCATTTAAAATTCCAACGGGTCCATTGAAAGGCCCATTTCGACCCGCTCGTCCGAAACCTCTACAAAAAGGACTGCAAAACAAGTTTTAATCTAATTTTAGGAATACATGTAATTGATTAGGAGCTTTTCAACACAATTATATTGCAAAACCGCAATTTTTGTACTTTTTACTCAGTTAAAATTCCAACGGGTCCATTGAAAGGCCCATTTAGACCTGCTCGTCTGAAACTGTACAAAAAGGACCATAAAAATGTTTTATTCAAATATTAGGAGTTCAAATAATTGATTAGGAGCTTTTTAACACAATTATATTGCAAAACCTCAATTTCTGTACTTTTTACTCATTTAAAATTCCAACGGGTCCATTGAAAGGCCCATTTAGACCCACTCGTCCGAAACCTCTACACAAAGGACTGCAAAACAAGTTTTAATCAAATTTTAGGAGTTCATGTAATTGATTAGGACCTTTTCAAAACAATTATATTGCAAAACCTCAATTTCTGTACTTTTTACTCAGTTAAAATTCCAATGGGTCCATTGAAAGGCCCATTTCGACCCTCTCGTCCGAAACCTCTACAAAAAGGACTGCAAAACAAGTTTTAATCAAAATTTAGGAGTTCATGTAATTGATTTGGAGCTTTTTAACACAATTATATTGCAAAACCACAATTTATGTACTTTTTACTCAGTTAAAATTCCTAGGGGTCATTGAAAGGCCCATTTCGACCCTCTCGTCCGAAACCTCTACAAAAAGGATTGCAAAACAAGTTTTAATCAAATTTTATGAGTTCATGTAATTTATTAGGAGCTTTTCAACACAATTATATTGAAAAACTCAATTTATGTACTTTGTACTCAGTTAAAATTCCAACGGGTCCATTGAAAGGCCTATTTCGACCCGCTCGTCCGAAACCTTTACAAAAAGGACTGCAAAACAAGTTTTAATCAAATTTTAGGAGTTCATGTTATTTATTAGGAGCTTTTCAACGAAATTATATTGCAAAACCTCATTTTCTATACTTTTTACTCAGTTAAAATTCCAACGGGTCCATTGAAAGGCCACTTTAGACTGCTCGTTCGAAACCTCTACAAAAAGGACCGCAAAACAAGTTTTAATCAAATTTTAGGAGTTCATGTAATTGATTAGGAGCTTTTCAAAACAATTATATTGCAAAATCTCAATTTCTGTACTTTTTACTCAGTTAAAATTCCAACGGGTCCATTGAAAGGCCCATTTCGACCCGCTCGTCCGAAACCTCTACAAAAAGGACTGCAAAACAAGTTTTAATCAAATTTTAGGAGTTCATGTAATTGATTAGGAGCTTTTCAAAACAATTATATTGCAAAACATCATTTTCTGTACTTTTTACTCAGTTAAAATTCCAACGGGTCCATTGAAAGGCCCATTTATACCTGCTCGTCCGAAACCTCTACAAAAAGGACTGCAAAACAAGTTTTAATCAAATTTTAGGAGTTCATGTAATTGATTAGGAGCTTTTCAACACAATTATATTGAAAAACCTCAATTTATGTAATTTGTACTCAGTTAAAATTCCAACGGGTCCATTGAAAGACCTATTTCGACCCGCTCGTCCGAAACCTTTACAAAAAGGACTGCAAAACAAGTTTTAATCAAATTTTAGGAGTTCATGTTATTTATTAGGAGCTTTTCAACACAATTATATTGCAAAACCTCAATTTCTATACTTTTTACTCAGTTAAAATTCCAACGGGTCCATTGAAAGGCCACTTTAGACCTGCTCGTTCGAAACCTCTACAAAAAGGACCGCAAAACAAGTTTTAATCAAATTTTAGGAGTTCATGTAATTGATTAGGAGCTTTTCAAAACAATTATATTGCAAAATCTCAATTTCTGTACTTTTTACTCAGTTAAAATTCCAACGGGTCCATTGAAAGGCCCATTTCGACCCGCTCGTCCGAAACCTCTACAAAAAGGACTGCAAAACAAGTTTTAATCAAATTTTAGGAGTTCATGTAATTGATTAGGAGCTTTTCAAAACAATTATATTGCAAAACCTCATTTTCTGTACTTTTTACTCAGTTAAAATTCCAACGGGTCCATTGAAAGGGCCATTTCGACCCGCTCGTCCGAAACCTCTACAAAAAGGACTGCAAAACAAGTTTTAATCTAATTTTAGGAATACATGTAATTGATTAGGAGCTTTTCAACACAATTATATTGCAAAACCGCAATTTCTGTACTTTTTACTCAGTTAAAATTCCAACGGGTCCATTGAAAGGCCCATTTAGACCTGCTCGTCTGAAACTGTACAAAAAGGACCATAAAAATGTTTTATTCAAATATTAGGAGTTCAAATAATTGATTAGGAGCTTTTCAACACAATTATATTGCAAAACCTCAATTTCTGTACTTTTTACTCATTTAAAATTCCAACGGGTCCATTGAAAGGCCCATTTAGACCCACTCGTCCGAAACCTCTACACAAAGGACTGCAAAACAAGTTTTAATCAAATTTTAGGAGTTCATGTAATTGATTAGGAGCTTTTCAAAACAATTATATTGCAAAATCTCAATTTCTGTACTTTTTACTCAGTTAAAATTCCAATGGGTCCATTGAAAGGCGCATTTCGACCCTCTCGTCCGAAACCTCTACAAAAAGGACTGCAAAACAAGTTTTAATCAAAATTTAGGAGTTCATGTAATTGATTTGGAGCTTTTTAACACAATTATATTGCAAAACCACAATTTATGTACTTTTTACTCAGTTAAAATTCCTAGGGGTCATTGAAAGGCCCATTTCGACCCTCTCGTCCGAAACCTCTACAAAAAGGATTGCAAAACAAGTTTTAATCAAATTTTAGGAGTTCATGTAATTGATTAGGAGCTTTTCAACACAATTATATTGAAAAACCTCAATTTATGTACTTTGTACTCAGTTAAAATTCCAACGGGTCCATTGAAAGGCCTATTTCGACCCGCTCGTCCGAAACCTTTACAAAAAGGACTGCAAAACAAGTTTTAATCAAATTTTAGGAGTTCATGTTATTTATTAGGAGCTTTTCAACACAATTATATTGCAAAACCTCAATTTCTATACTTTTTACTCAGTTAAAATTCCAACGGGTCCATTGAAAGGCCACTTTAGACCTGCTCGTTCGAAACCTCTACAAAAAGGACCGCAAAACAAGTTTTAATCAAATTTTAGGAGTTCATGTAATTGATTAGGAGCTTTTCAAAACAATTATATTGCAAAATCTCAATTTCTGTACTTTTTACTCAGTTAAAATTCCAACGGGTCCATTGAAAGGCCCATTTCGACCCGCTCGTCCGAAACCTCTACAAAAAGGACTGCAAAACAAGTTTTAATCAAATTTTAGGAGTTCATGTAATTGATTAGGAGCTTTTCAAAACAATTATATTGCAAAACCTCATTTTCTGTACTTTTTACTTAGTTAAAATTCCAACGGGTCCATTGAAAGGCCCATTTATACCTGCTCGTCCGAAACCTCTACAAAAAGGACTGCAAAACAAGTTTTAATCAAATTCTAGGAGTTCATGTAATTGATTAGGAGCTTTTCAACACAATTATATTGAAAAACCACAATTTATGTACTTTTTACTCAGTTAAAATTCCAACGGGTCCATTGAGAGGCCTATTTCGACCCGCTCGTCCGAAACCTCTACAAAAAGGACTACAAAACAAGTTTTAATCAAATCTTAGGAATTCATGTAATTGATTAGGAGCTTTTCAACACAATTATATTGCAAAATTGCAATTTTTGTACTTTTAACTCAGTTAAAATTCCAACGGGTCCATTGAAAGGCCCATTTAGACATGCTCGTCCGAAACCTCTATAAAAAGGATCGCAAAACAAGTTTTTATCAAATATTAGGAGTTCAAATAATTTATTAGGAGCTTTTCAACTCAATTATATTGCAAAACCGCAATTTCTGTACTTTTTACGCAGTTAAAATTCCAACGGGTCCATTGAAAGGCCCATTTCGACCCGCTCGTCCGAAACCTCTACAAAAAGGATTGCAAAACAAGTTTTAATCAAATTTTAGGAGTTCATGTAATTGATTAGGAGCTTTTCAACACAATTATATTGAAAAACCTCAATTTATGTACTTTGTACTCAGTTAAAATTCCAACGGGTCCATTGAAAGGCCTATTTCGACCCGCTCGTCCGAAACCTTTACAAAAAGGACTGCAAAACAAGTTTTAATCAAATTTTAGGAGTTCATGTTATTTATTAGGAGCTTTTCAACACAATTATATTGCAAAACCTCAATTTCTATACTTTTTACTCAGTTAAAATTCCAACGGGTCCATTGAAAGGCCCCTTTAGACCTGCTCGTTCGAAACCTCTACAAAAAGGACCGCAAAACAAGTTTTAATCAAATTTTAGGAGTTCATGTAATTGATTAGGAGCTTTTCAAAACAATTATATTGCAAAATCTCAATTTCTGTACTTTTTACTCAGTTAAAATTCCAACGGGTCCATTGAAAGGCCCATTTCGACCCGCTCGTCCGAAACCTCTACAAAAAGGACTGCAAAACAAGTTTTAATCAAATTTTAGGAGTTCATGTAATTGATTAGGAGCTTTTCAAAACAATTATATTGCAAAACCTCATTTTCTGTACTTTTTACTCAGTTAAAATTCCAACGGGTCCATTGAAAGGCCCATTTATACCTGCTCGTCCGAAACCTCTACAAAAAGGACTGCAAAACAAGTTTTAATCAAATTTTAGGAGTTCATGTAATTGATTAGGAGCTTTTCAACACAATTATATTGAAAAACCACAATTTATGTACTTTTTACTCAGTTAAAATTCCAACGGGTCCATTGAAAGGCCTATTTCGACCCGCTCGTCCGAAACCTCTACAAAAAGGACTGCAAAACAAGTTTTAATCAAATCTTAGGAATTCACGTAATTGATTAGGAGCTTTTCAACACAATTATATTGCAAAATTGCAATTTTTGTACTTTTAACTCAGTTAAAATTCCAACGGGTCCATTGAAAGGCCCATTTAGACATGCTCGTCCGAAACCTCTATAAAAAGGATCGCAAAACAAGTTTTAATCAAATATTAGGAGTTCAAATAATTTATTAGGAGCTTTTCAACTCAATTATATTGCAAAACCGCAATTTCTGTACTTTTTACGCAGTTAAAATTCCAACGGGTCCATTGAAAGGCCCATTTCGACCCGCTCGTCCGAAACCTCTACAAAAAGGATTGCAAAACAAGTTTTAATCAAATTTTAGGAGTTCATGTAATTGATTAGGAGCTTTTCAACACAATTATATTGAAAAACCTCAATTTATGTACTTTGTACTCAGTTAAAATTCCAACGGGTCCATTGAAAGGCCTATTTCGACCCGCTCGTCCGAAACCTTTACAAAAAGGACTGCAAAACAAGTTTTAATCAAATTTTAGGAGTTCATGTTATTTATTAGGAGCTTTTCAACACAATTATATTGCAAAACCTCAATTTCTATACTTTTTACTCAGTTAAAATTCCAACGGGTCCATTGAAAGGCCCCTTTAGACCTGCTCGTTCGAAACCTCTACAAAAAGGACCGCAAAACAAGTTTTAATCAAATTTTAGGAGTTCATGTAATTGATTAGGAGCTTTTCAAAACAATTATATTGCAAAATCTCAATTTCTGTACTTTTTACTCAGTTAAAATTCCAACGGGTCCATTGAAAGGCCCATTTCGACCCGCTCGTCCGAAACCTCTACAAAAAGGACTGCAAAACAAGTTTTAATCAAATTTTAGGAGTTCATGTAATTGATTAGGAGCTTTTCAAAACAATTATATTGCAAAACCTCATTTTCTGTACTTTTTACTCAGTTAAAATTCCAACGGGTCCATTGAAAGGCCCATTTATACCTGCTCGTCCGAAACCTCTACAAAAAGGACTGCAAAACAAGTTTTAATCAAATTTTAGGAGTTCATGTAATTGATTAGGAGCTTTTCAACACAATTATATTGAAAAACCACAATTTATGTACTTTTTACTCAGTTAAAATTCCAACGGGTCCATTGAAAGGCCTATTTCGACCCGCTCGTCCGAAACCTCTACAAAAAGGACTGCAAAACAAGTTTTAATCAAATCTTAGGAATTCACGTAATTGATTAGGAGCTTTTCAACACAATTATATTGCAAAATTGCAATTTTTGTACTTTTAACTCAGTTAAAATTCCAACGGGTCCATTGAAAGGCCCATTTAGACATGCTCGTCCGAAACCTCTATAAAAAGGATCGCAAAACAAGTTTTAATCAAATATTAGGAGTTCAAATAATTTATTAGGAGCTTTTCAACTCAATTATATTGCAAAACCGCAATTTCTGTACTTTTTACTCAGTTAAAATTCCAACGGGTCCATTGAAAGGCCCATTTCGACCCGCTCGTCCGAAACCTCAACAAAAACGACTACAAAACAAATTTAATTAAATTTTAGGAGTTCATGTAATTGATTAGGAGCTTTTCAAAACAATTATATTGCAAAACCTCAATTTCTGAACTTTTTACTCAGTTAAAATTCCAACGGGTCCATTGAAAGGCCCATTTCGCCCCGCTCGTCCGAAACCTCTACAAAAATGACTGCAAACACGTTTTAATCAAACTTTAGGAATACATGTAATTGATTAGGAGCTTTTCAACACAATTAAATTGCAAAACCGCAATTTCTGTACTTTTTACTCAGTTAAAATTCCAACGGGTCCATTGAAAGGCCCATTTAGACCTGCTCGTCTGAAACCTGTACAAAAAGGACCATAAAAATGTTTTATTCAAATATTAGGAGTTCATGTTATTTATTAGGAGCTTTTCAACACAATTATATTGCAAAACCTCAATTTCTATACTTTTTACTCAGTTAAAATTCCAACGGGTCCATTGAAAGGCCCCTTTAGACCTGCTCGTTCGAAACCTCTACAAAAAGGACCGCAAAACAAGTTTTAATCAAATTTTAGGAGTTCATGTAATTGATTAGGAGCTTTTCAAAACAATTATATTGCAAAATCTCAATTTCTGTACTTTTTACTCAGTTAAAATTCCAACGGGTCCATTGAAAGGCCCATTTCGACCCGCTCGTCCGAAACCTCTACAAAAAGGACTGCAAAACAAGTTTTAATCAAATTTTAGGAGTTCATGTAATTGATTAGGAGCTTTTCAAAACAATTATATTGCAAAACCTCATTTTCTGTACTTTTTACTCAGTTAAAATTCCAACGGGTCCATTGAAAGGCCCATTTATACCTGCTCGTCCGAAACCTCTACAAAAAGGACTGCAAAACAAGTTTTAATCAAATTTTAGGAGTTCATGTAATTGATTAGGAGCTTTTCAACACAATTATATTGAAAAACCACAATTTATGTACTTTTTACTCAGTTAAAATTCCAACGGGTCCATTGAAAGGCCTATTTCGACCCGCTCGTCCGAAACCTCTACAAAAAGGACTGCAAAACAAGTTTTAATCAAATCTTAGGAATTCACGTAATTGATTAGGAGCTTTTCAACACAATTATATTGCAAAATTGCAATTTTTGTACTTTTAACTCAGTTAAAATTCCAACGGGTCCATTGAAAGGCCCATTTAGACATGCTCGTCCGAAACCTCTATAAAAAGGATCGCAAAACAAGTTTTAATCAAATATTAGGAGTTCAAATAATTTATTAGGAGCTTTTCAACTCAATTATATTGCAAAACCGCAATTTCTGTACTTTTTACTCAGTTAAAATTCCAACGGGTCCATTGAAAGGCCCATTTCGACCCGCTCGTCCGAAACCTCAACAAAAACGACTACAAAACAAATTTAATTAAATTTTAGGAGTTCATGTAATTGATTAGGAGCTTTTCAAAACAATTATATTGCAAAACCTCAATTTCTGAACTTTTTACTCAGTTAAAATTCCAACGGGTCCATTGAAAGGCCCATTTCGCCCCGCTCGTCCGAAACCTCTACAAAAATGACTGCAAACACGTTTTAATCAAACTTTAGGAATACATGTAATTGATTAGGAGCTTTTCAACACAATTAAATTGCAAAA
Source organism: Hibiscus tridactylites (assembly GCA_958450335.1). NCBI lineage: Eukaryota > Viridiplantae > Streptophyta > Magnoliopsida > Malvales > Malvaceae > Hibiscus > Hibiscus tridactylites. The sequence goes on from OY288266.1 coordinate 55,507,498, forward strand.
CCGCAATTTCTGTACTTTTTACTCAGTTAAAATTCCAACGGGTCCATTGAAAGGCCCATTTAGACCTGCTCGTCTGAAACCTGTACAAAAAGGACCATAAAAATGTTTTATTCAAATATTAGGAGTTCATGTAATTGATTAGGAGCTTTTCAACACAATTATATTGCAAAACCTCAATTTCTGTACTTTTTACTCAGTTAAAATTCCAACGGGTCTATTGAAAGGCCCATTTAGACAGGCTCGTCCGAAACCTCTACCAAAAGGACCGCAAAACAAGTTTTAATCAAATATTAGGAGTTAAAATAATTGATTAGGAGCTTTTCAACACAATTATATTGCAAAACAGCAATTTCTGTACTTTTTACTCAGTTAAAATTCCAACGGGTCTATTGAAAGGCCCATTTAGACCTGCTCGTTCGAAACCTCTACAAAAAGGACCGCAGAACAAGTTTTAATCAAATTTTAGGAGTTCATGTAATTGATTAGGAGCTTTTCAAAACAATTATATTGCAAAATCTCAATTTCTGTACTTTTGACTCAGTTAAAATTCCAACGGGTCCATTGAAAGGCCCATTTTGACCCGCTCGTTCGAAACCTCTGCAAAAAGGAATGCAAAACAAGTTTTAATCAAATTTTAGGAGTTAATTTAATTGATTAGGAGCTTTGCAACACAATTATATTGCAGCACCTCAATTTCTGTACTTTTTACTCAGTTAAAATTCGAACGGGTCCATTGAAAGGCCCATTTCGACCCGCTCGTCCGAAACCTCTGCAAAAAGGACTGCAAAACAAGTTTTAACCAAATTTTAGGAGTTCATTTAATTGATTAGGAGCTTTTCAACACAATTATATTGCAAAACCTCAATTTATGTGCTTTTTACTTAGTTAAAATTCCAACGGGTCCATTGAAAGGCCCATTTCGACCCGCTCGTCCGAAACCTCTACAAAAAGGACTGCAAAACAAGTTTTAATCAAATTTTAGGAATACATGTAATTGATTAGGAGCTTTTCAACACAATTATATTGCAAAATCTCAATTTCTGTACTTTTTACTCAGTTAAAATTCCAACGGGTCCATTGAAAGGACAATTTTGACCTGCTCGTCTGAAACCTATACAAAAAGGACCACAAAAATGTTTTATTCAAATATTAGGAGTTCAAATAATTGATTAGGAGCTTTTCAACACAATTATATTGCAAAACCTCAATTGCTGTACTTTTTACTCATTTAAAATTCCAACGGGTCCATTGAAAGGCCCATTTAGACCCGCTCGTCCGAAACCTCTACAAAAAGGACTGCAAAACAAGTTTTAATCAAATTTTAGGAGTTCATGTAATTGATTAGGAGCTTTTCAACACAATTATATTGCAAAACCTCAATTTTTGTACTTTTTACTCAGTTAAAATTCCAACAGGTCCATTGAAAGGCCCATTTAGACCTGCTCGTCCGAAACCTCTACAAAAAGGACTGCAAAAATGTTTTATTCAAATATTAGGAGTTCATATAATTGATTAGGAGCTTTTCAAAACAATTATATTGCAAAACCTCAATTTCTATTCTTTTTACTCAGTTTAAATTCCAACGGGTCCATTGAAAGGCCCATTTAGACCTGCTCGTCCGAAACCTCTACAAAAAGGACCGCAAAAATGTTTTATTCATATATTAGGAGTTCAAATAATTGATTAGGAGCTTTTCAACACAATTATATTGCAAAACCTCAATTTATGTACTTTTTACTCATTTAAAATTCCAACGGGTCCATTGAAAGGCCCATTTTGACCCGCTCGTCTGAAACCTCAACAAAAAGGACTGCAAAACAAGTTTTAATCAAATTTTAGGAGTTCATGTAATTGATTAGGAGCTTTTCAACACAATTATATTGCAAAACCTCAATTTCTGTACTTTTTACTCAGTTAAAATTCCAACGGGTCCATTGAAAGGCCCATTTAGACCTGCTCGTCCGAAACCTCTACAAAAAGGACTGCAAAACAAGTTTTAATCAAATTTTAGGAGTTCATGTAATTGATTAGGAGCTTTTCAACACAATTATATTGCAAAACCTCAATTTCTGTACTTTTTACTCAGTTAAAATTCAAACGGGTCCATTGAAAGGCCCATTTCGACCCGCTTGTCCAAAACCTCAACAAAAAGAACTGCAAAACAAGTTTTAATCAAATTTTAGGAGTTCATGTAATTGATTAAGAGCTTTTCAACACAATTATATTGCAAAACCTCAATTTATGTACTTTTTACTCAGTTAAAATTCCAACAGGTCCATTGAAAGGCCCATTTAGACCTGCTCGCCCGAAACCTCTACAAAAAGGACTGCAAAACAAGTTTTAATCAAATTTTAGGAGTTCTTGTAATTGATTAGGAGCTTTTCAACACAATTATATTGCAAAACCTCAATTTCTGTACTTTTTACTCAGTTAAAATTCCAACGGGTCCATTGAATGGCCCATTTAGACCTGCTCGTCCGAAACCTCTACAAAAGGACCGCAAAAATGTTTTATTCAAATATTAGGAGTTCAAATAATTGATTAGGAGCTTTTTAACACAATTATATTGCAAATCCTCAATTTCTGTACTTTTTACTCAGTTAAAATTCCAACAGGTCCATTGAAAGGCCAATTTCGACCCGCTCGTCTGAAACCTCTACAAAAAGGACTGCAAAACGAGTTTTAATCAAATTTTATGAGTTCATGTAATTGATTAGGAGCTTTTTAACACAATTATATTGCAAAACCTCAATTTCTGTACTTTTTACTAAGTTAAAATTCCAACGGGTCCATTGAAAGGCCCATTTAGACCTGCTCGTCCGAAACCTCTACAAAAAGGACCGCAAAAATGTTTTATTCAAATATTAGGAGTTCAAATAATTGATTAGGAGCTTTCAACACAATTATATTACAAAACCTCAATTTCTATACTTTTTACTCATTTAAAATTCCAACGGGTCCATTGAAAGGCCCATTTAGACCTGCGCGTCCGAAACCTCTACAAAAAGAACCGTAAAAAGGTTTTATTCAAATATTAGGAGTTCAAATAATTGATTAGGAGCTTTTCAACACAATTATATTGCAAAACCTCAATTTCTGTACTTTTTACTCAGTTAAAATTCCAACGGGTCCATTGAATGGCCCATTTAGACCTGCTCGTCCGAAACCTCTACAAAAAGGACCGCAAAAATGTTTTATTCAAATATTAGGAGTTCAAATAATTGATTAGGAGCTTTTTAACACAATTATATTGCAAATCCTCAATTTCTGTACTTTTTACTCAGTTAAAATTCCAACAGGTCCATTGAAAGGCCAATTTCGACCCGCTCGTCTGAAACCTCTACAAAAAAGACTGCAAAACGAGTTTTAATCAAATTTTATGAGTTCATGTAATTGATTAGGAGATTTTTAACACAATTATATTGCAAAACCTCAATTTCTGTAGTTTTTACTAAGTTAAAATTCCAACGGGTCCAATGAAAGGCCCATTTAGACCTGCTCGTCCGAAACCTCTACAAAAAGGACCGCAAAAATGTTTTATTCAAATATTAGGAGTTCAAATAATTGATTAGGAGCTTTCAACACAATTATATTACAAAACCTCAATTTCTATACTTTTTACTCATTTAAAATTCCAACGGGTCCATTGAAAGGCCCATTTAGACCTGCTCGTCCGAAACCTCTACAAAAAGAACCGTAAAAAGGTTTTATTCAAATATTAGGAGTTCAAATAATTGATTAGGAGCTTTTCAACACAATTATATTGCAAAACCTCAATTTCTGTACTTTTACTTATTTAAAATTCCAGTGGGTCCATTGAAAGGCCCATTTCGACCCGCTCGTTCGAAACCTCTACAAAAGGACTGCAAAACAAGTTTTAATCAAATATTAGGAGATAAAATAATTGATTAGGAGCTTTTGAACTCAATAATATTGCAAAACCTAAATTTCTGTACTTTTTACTCAGTTAAAATTCCAACGGGTCCATTGAAAGGCCCATTTCGACCCGCTCGTCCGAAACCTCTACAAAAAGGACCGCAAAACAAGTTTTAATCAAATTTTAGGAGTTCACGTAATTTATTAGGAGCTCTTCAACACAATTATATTGCAAAACCTCAATTTTTGTACTTTTTAATCATTTCAAATTCCAAAGGGTCTATTGAAAGGGCCATTTCGACCCGCTCGTCCGAAACCTCTACAAAAAGGACTGCAAAACAAGTTTTAATCAAATATTAGGAGTTAAAACAATTGATTAGGAGCTTTTGAACACAATTATATTTCAAAACCTCAATTTTTGTGATTTTTACTCAGTTAAAATTCCAACGGGTCCATTGAAAGGCCCATTTCAAACCGCTCGTCCGAAACCTCTACAAAAAGGACTGCAAAACATGTTTTAATAAAATTTTAGGAGTTCATGTAATTGATTAGGAGCTTTTAAACTCAATTTTATTGCAAAACCTCAATTTATGTACTTTTTACTCAGTTAAAATTCCAACGAGTCCATTGAAAGGCCCATTTCGACTCGCTCGTCCGAAACCTCTACAAAAAGGACCGCAAAACAAGTTTTAATCAAATTGTAGGAGTTCATGAAATATTTTAGAAGCTTTTCAACACAATTACATTGCAAAACCTCAATTTCTGTACTTTTTACTCAGTTAAAATTCCAACAGGTCCATTGAAAGGCCCATTTAGATCTGCTCGTCCGAAACCTCTACAAAAAGGACCGCAAAAATGTTTTATTCAAATATTAGGAGTTCAAATAATTGATTAGGTGATTTTCAACACAATTATATTGCAAAACCTCAGTTTATGTACTTTTTACTTAGTTAAAATTCCAACTGGTCCATTGAAAGGCCCATTTAGACCTACTTGTCCGAAACCTCTACAAAAAGGATCACAAAAATGTTTTATTCAAATATTAGGAGTTCAAATAATTGATTAGTAGCTTTTCAACTCAATTATATTGCAAAACCTCAATTTCTATACTTTTTACTCATTTAAAATTCCAACGGGTTCATTGAAAGACCCATTTAGACCTGCTCGTCCGAAACCTCTACAAAAAGGACCGTAAAAAGGTTTTATTCAAATATTAGGAGTTAAAATAATTGATTAGGAGCTTTTCAACACAATTATATTGCAAAACCTCAATTTCTGTACTTTTTACTTATTTAAAATTCCAGCGGGTCCATTGAAAGGCCCATTTCGACCCGCTCGTCCGAAACCTCTACAAAAAGGACTGCAAAACAAGTTTTAATCAAATATTAGGAGTTAAAATAATTGATTAGGAGCTTTTGAATACAATTATATTGCAAAACCTCAATTTCTGTACTTTTTACTCATTTAAAATTCCAACGGGTCCATTGAAAGGCCCATTTCGACCCGCTTGTCCGAAACCTCTACAAAAAGGACTGCAAAACAAGTTTTAATCAAATTTTAGGAGTTCATGTAATTGATTAGGAGCTTTTCAACACAATTTTATTGCAAAACTTCAATTTTTGTACTTTTTACTCAATTAAATTCCAACGGGTCCATTGAAAGGCCCATTTAGACCTGCTCGTCCGAAACCTCTACAAAAAGGACTGCAAAACAAGTTTTATTCAAATATTAGGAGTTCAAATAATTGATTAGGAGCTTTTCAACACAATTATATTGCAAAACCTCAATTTTTGTACTTTTTACTCATTTAAAATTCCAACGGGTCCATTGAAAGGCCCATTTAGACCCGCTCGTCCGAAACCTCTACAAAAAAGACTGCAAAACGAGTTTTAATCAAATTTTATGAGTTCATGTAATTGATTAGGAGCTTTTTAACACAATTATATTGCAAAACCTCAATTTCTGTAGTTTTTACTAAGTTAAAATTCCAACGGGTCCAATGAAAGGCCCATTTAGACCTGCTCGTCCGAAACCTCTACAAAAAGGACCGCAAAAATGTTTTATTCAAATATTAGGAGTTCAAATAATTGATTAGGAGCTTTCAACACAATTATATTACAAAACCTCAATTTCTATACTTTTTACTCATTTAAAATTCCAACGGGTCCATTGAAAGGCCCATTTAGACCTGCTCGTCCGAAACCTCTACAAAAAGAACCGTAAAAAGGTTTTATTCAAATATTAGGAGTTCAAATAATTGATTAGGAGCTTTTCAACACAATTATATTGCAAAACCTCAATTTCTGTACTTTTACTTATTTAAAATTCCAGTGGGTCCATTGAAAGGCCCATTTCGACCCGCTCGTTCGAAACCTCTACAAAAGGACTGCAAAACAAGTTTTAATCAAATATTAGGAGATAAAATAATTGATTAGGAGCTTTTGAACTCAATAATATTGCAAAACCTAAATTTCTGTACTTTTTACTCAGTTAAAATTCCAACGGGTCCATTGAAAGGCCCATTTCGACCCGCTCGTCCGAAACCTCTACAAAAAGGACCGCAAAACAAGTTTTAATCAAATTTTAGGAGTTCACGTAATTTATTAGGAGCTCTTCAACACAATTATATTGCAAAACCTCAATTTTTGTACTTTTTAATCATTTCAAATTCCAAAGGGTCTATTGAAAGGGCCATTTCGACCCGCTCGTCCGAAACCTCTACAAAAAGGACTGCAAAACAAGTTTTAATCAAATATTAGGAGTTAAAACAATTGATTAGGAGCTTTTGAACACAATTATATTTCAAAACCTCAATTTTTGTGATTTTTACTCAGTTAAAATTCCAACGGGTCCATTGAAAGGCCCATTTCAAACCGCTCGTCCGAAACCTCTACAAAAAGGACTGCAAAACATGTTTTAATAAAATTTTAGGAGTTCATGTAATTGATTAGGAGCTTTTAAACTCAATTTTATTGCAAAACCTCAATTTATGTACTTTTTACTCAGTTAAAATTCCAACGAGTCCATTGAAAGGCCCATTTCGACTCGCTCGTCCGAAACCTCTACAAAAAGGACCGCAAAACAAGTTTTAATCAAATTGTAGGAGTTCATGAAATATTTTAGAAGCTTTTCAACACAATTACATTGCAAAACCTCAATTTCTGTACTTTTTACTCAGTTAAAATTCCAACAGGTCCATTGAAAGGCCCATTTAGATCTGCTCGTCCGAAACCTCTACAAAAAGGACCGCAAAAATGTTTTATTCAAATATTAGGAGTTCAAATAATTGATTAGGTGATTTTCAACACAATTATATTGCAAAACCTCAGTTTCTGTACTTTTTACTTAGTTAAAATTCCAACTGGTCCATTGAAAGGCCCATTTAGACCTACTTGTCTGAAACCTCTACAAAAAGGATCACAAAAATGTTTTATTCAAATATTAGGAGTTCAAATAATTGATTAGTAGCTTTTCAACTCAATTATATTGCAAAACCTCAATTTCTATACTTTTTACTCATTTAAAATTCCAACGGGTTCATTGAAAGACCCATTTAGACCTGCTCGTCCGAAACCTCTACAAAAAGGACCGTAAAAAGGTTTTATTCAAATATTAGGAGTTAAAATAATTGATTAGGAGCTTTTCAACACAATTATATTGCAAAACCTCAATTTCTGTACTTTTTACTTATTTAAAATTCCAGCGGGTCCATTGAAAGGCCCATTTCGACCCGCTCGTCCGAAACCTCTACAAAAAGGACTGCAAAACAAGTTTTAATCAAATATTAGGAGTTAAAATAATTGATTAGGAGCTTTTGAATACAATTATATTGCAAAACCTCAATTTCTGTACTTTTTACTCATTTAAAATTCCAACGGGTCCATTGAAAGGCCCATTTCGACCCGCTTGTCCGAAACCTCTACAAAAAGGACTGCAAAACAAGTTTTAATCAAATTTTAGGAGTTCATGTAATTGATTAGGAGCTTTTCAACACAATTTTATTGCAAAACTTCAATTTTTGTACTTTTTACTCAATTAAATTCCAACGGGTCCATTGAAAGGCCCATTTAGACCTGCTCGTCCGAAACCTCTACAAAAAGGACTGCAAAACAAGTTTTAATCAAATATTAGGAGTTCAAATAATTGATTAGGAGCTTTTCAACACAATTATATTGCAAAACCTCAATTTCTATAGTTTTTACTCATTTAAAATTTCAACGGGTCCATTGAAAGGCTCATTTAGACCTCCTCGTCTGAAACCTCTACAAAAAGGACCGCAAAAGAGGTTTTAATCAAATTTTAGGAGTTCATGTAATTGATTAGGAGCTTTTCAACACAATTATATTGCTAAACCTCAATTTCTGTACTTTTTACTCAGTTTAAATTCGAACGGGTCCATTGAAAGGCCCATTTAGACCTGCTCGTCCGAAACCTCTACAAAAAGGACCGCAAAAATGTTTTCTTCAAATATTAGGAGTTCAAATAATTGATTAGGAGCTTTTCAACACAATTATATTTCAAAACCTCAATTTATGTACTTTTTACTCAGTTAAAATACCAACGGGTCCATTGAAAGGCCCATTTAGACCTGCTCGTCCGAAACCTCTACAAAGAGGACTGCAAAACAAGTTTTAATCAAATATTAGGAGTTCATATAATTGATTAGGAGCTTTTCAAAACAATTATATTGCAAAACCTCAATTTCTATACTTTTTACTCAGTTAAAATTCCAACGGTTCCATTGAAAGACCTATTTAGACCTGCTCGTCCGAAACCTCTACAAAAAGGACCGCAAAAATGTTTTATTCAAATATTAGGAGTTCAAATAATTGATTAGGAGCTTTTCAACACAATTATATTGCAAAACCTCAATTTATGTACTTTTTACTCATTTAAAATTCCAACGGGTCCATTGAAAGGCCCATTTCGACCCGCTCGTCCGAAACCTCAACAAAAAGGACTGCAAAACAAGTTTTAATCAAACTTTAGGAGTTCATGTAATTGATTAGGAGCTTTTCAACACAATTATATTTCAAAATCTCAATTTCTGTACTTTTTACTCAGTTAAAATTCCAACGGGTCCATTGAAAGGCCCATTTCGACCCGCTCGTCCGAAACCTCAACAAAAAGGACTGCAAAACAAGTTTTAATCAAATTTTAGGAGTTCATGTAATTGATTAGGAGCTTTTCAACACAATTATATTGCAAAACCTCAATTTCTGTACTTTTTACTCAGTTAAAATTCCAACGGGTCCATTGAAAGGCCCATTTAGACCTGCTCGTCCGAAACCTCTACAAAAAGGACTGCAAAACAAGTTTTAATCAAATTTTAGGAGTTCATGTAATTGATTAGGAGCTTTTCAACACAATTATATTGCAAAACCTCAATTTCTGTACTTTTTACTCAGTTAAAATTCCAACGGGTCCATTGAAAGGCCCATTTCGACCCGCTTGTCCGAAACCTCTACAAAAAGGACCGCAAAAATGTTTTATTCAAATATTAGGAGTTCAAATAATTGATTAGGAGCTTTACAACACAAATATATTGCAAAACCTCAATTTCTGTACTTTTTACTCATTTAAAATTCCAACGGGTCCGTTGAAAGGCCCAATTCGACCCGCTCGTCCGAAACCACAACAAAAAGGACTGCAAAACAAGTTTTAATCAAATATTAGGAGTTCAAATAATTCATTAGGAGATTTTCAACAAAATTATATTGCAAAACCTCAATTTCTGTACTTTTTACTCAGTTAAAATTACAACGGGTCCATTGAAAGGCCCATTTAGACAGGCTCGTCCGAAACCTCTACCAAAAGGACCGCAAAACAAGTTTTAATCAAATATTAGGTGTTAAAATAATTGATTAGGAGCTTTTCAACCCAATTATATTGCAAAACAGCAATTTCTGTACTTTTTACTCAGTTAAAATTCCAACGGGTCTATTGAAAGGCCTATTTAGACCTGCTCGTTCGAAACCATTACAAAAAGGACCGCAAAACAAGTTTTAATCAAATTTTAGGAGTTCATGTAATTGATTAGGAGCTTTTCAAAACAATTATATTGCAAAATCTCAATTTCTGTACTTTTGACTCAGTTAAAATTCCAACGGGTCCATTGAAAGGCCCATTTTGACCCGCTCGTTCGAAACCTCTGCAAAAAGGAATGCAAAACAAGTTTTAATCAAATTTTAGGAGTTAATTTAATTGATTAGGAGCTTTTCAACACAATTATATTGCAACACCTCAATTTCTGTACTTTTTACTCAGTTAAAATTCGAACGGGTCCATTGAAAGGCCCATTTCGACCCGCTCGTCCGAAACCTCTGCAAAAAGGACTGCAAAACAAGTTTTAACCAAATTTTAGGAGTTCATTTAATTGATTAGGAGCTTTTCAACACAATTATATTGCAAAACCTCAATTTATGTACTTTTTACTCAGTTAAAATTCCAACGGGTCCATTGAAAGGCCCATTTCGACCCGCTCGTCCGAAACCTCTACAAAAAGGATTGCAAAACAAGTTTTAATCAAATTTTAGGAATACATGCAATTGATTAGGAGCTTTTCAACACAATTATATTGCAAAATCTCAATTTCTGTACTTTTTACTCAGTTAAAATTCCAACGGGTCCATTGAAAGGACAATTTTGACCTGCTCGTCTGAAACCTATACAAAAAGGACCACAAAAATGTTTTATTCAAATATTAGGAGTTCAAATAATTGATTAGGAGCTTTTCAACACAATTATATTGCAAAACCTCAATTTTTGTACTTTTTACTCATTTAAAATTCCAACGGGTCCATTGAAAGGCCCATTTAGACCCGCTCGTCCGAAACCTCTACAAAAAGGACTGCAAAACAAGTTTTAATCAAATTTTAGGAGTTCGTGTAATTGATTAGGAGCTTGTCAACACAATTATATTGCAAAACCTCAATTTCTGTACTTTTTACTCAGTTAAAATTCCAACGGGTCCATTGAAAGGCCCATTTAGACCTGCTCGTCCGAAACCTCTACAAAAAGGATTGCAAAAATGTTTTATTCAAATATTAGGAGTTCATATAATTGATTAGGAGCTTTTCAAAACAATTATATTGCAAAACCTCAATTTCTATACTTTTTACTCAGTTAAAATTCCAACGGTTCCATTGAAAGACCTATTTAGACCTGCTCGTCCGAAACCTCTACAAAAAGGACCGCAAAAATGTTTTATTCAAATATTAGGAGTTCAAATAATTGATTAGGAGCTTTTCAACACAATTATATTGCAAAACCTCAATTTATGTACTTTTTACTCATTTAAAATTCCAACGGGTCCATTGAAAGGCCCATTTCGACCCGCTCGTCCGAAACCTCAACAAAAAGGACTGCAAAACAAGTTTTAATCAAACTTTAGGAGTTCATGTAATTGATTAGGAGCTTTTCAACACAATTATATTTCAAAATCTCAATTTCTGTACTTTTTACTCAGTTAAAATTCCAACGGGTCCATTGAAAGGCCCATTTCGACCCGCTCGTCCGAAACCTCAACAAAAAGGACTGCAAAACAAGTTTTAATCAAATTTTAGGAGTTCATGTAATTGATTAGGAGCTTTTCAACACAATTATATTGCAAAACCTCAATTTCTGTACTTTTTACTCAGTTAAAATTCCAACGGGTCCATTGAAAGGCCCATTTAGACCTGCTCGTCCGAAACCTCTACAAAAAGGACTGCAAAACAAGTTTTAATCAAATTTTAGGAGTTCATGTAATTGATTAGGAGCTTTTCAACACAATTATATTGCAAAACCTCAATTTCTGTACTTTTTACTCAGTTAAAATTCCAACGGGTCCATTGAATGGCCCATTTAGACCTGCTCGTCCGAAACCTCTACAAAAAGGACCGCAAAAATGTTTTATTCAAATATTAGGAGTTCAAATAATTGATTAGGAGCTTTTTAACACAATTATATTGCAAAACCTCAATTTTTGTACTTTTTACTCAGTTAATATTCCAATAGGTCCATTGAAAGGCCAATTTCGACACGCTCGTCTGAAACCTCTACAAAAAGGACTGCAAAACGAGTTTTAATCAAATTTTAGGAGTTCATGTAATTGATTAGGAGCTTTTTAACACAATTATATTGCAAAACCTCAATTTCTGTACTTTTTACTCAGTTAAAATTCCAACGGGTCCATTGAAAGGCCCATTTAGACCTGCTCGTCCGAAACCTCTACAAAAAGAACCGTAAAAAGGTTTTATTCAAATATTAGGAGTTCAAATAATTGATTAGGAGCTTTTCAACTCAATTATATTGCAAAACCTCAATTTCTGTACTTTTTACTTATTTAAAATTCCAGCGGGTCCATTGAAAGGCCCATTTTGACCTGCTCGTTCGAAACCTCTACAAAAAGGACAGCAAAACAAGTTTTAATCAAATATTAGGAGATAAAATAATTGATTAGGAGCTTTTTAACACAATAATATTGCAAAACCTCAATTTCTGTACTTTTTACTCAGTTAAAATTCCAACGGGTCCATTGAAAGGACCATTTCGACCCGCTCGTCCGAAACCTCTACAAAAAGGACCGCAAAACAAGTTTTAATCAAATTTTAGGAGTTCATGTAATTTATTAGGAGCTCTTCAACACAATTATATTGCAAAACCTCAATTTTTTTACTTTTTAATCATTTCAAATTCCAAAGGGTCTATTGAAAGGGCCATTTCGACCCGCTCGTCCGAAACCTCTACAAAAAGGACTGCAAAACAAGTTTTAATCAAATATTAGGAGTTAAAACAATTGATTAGGAGCTTTTGAACACAATAATATTGCAAAACCTCAATTTCTGTACTTTTTACTCAGTTAAAATACCAACGGGTCCATTGAAATGCCCATTTCGACCCGCTCGTCCGAAACCTCTACAAAAAGGACCACAAAACAAGTTTTAATCAAATTTTAGGAGTTCATGTAATTGATTAGGAGCTTTTCAACACAATTATATTTCAAAACCTCAATTTCTGTGCTTTTTACTCAGTTAAAATTCCAACGGGTCCATTGAAAGACCAATTTCAAACCGCTCGTCCGAAACCTCTACAAAAAGGACTGCAAAACAAGTTTTAATAAAATTTTAGGAGTTCATGTAATTGATTAGGAGCTTTTAAACTCAATTTTATTGCAAAACCTCAATTTCTGTACTTTTTACTCAGTTAAAATTCCAACAGGTCCATTGAAAGGCCCATTTCGACTCGCTCGTCCGAAACCTCTACAAAAAGGACCGCAAAACAAGTTTTAATCAAATTGTAGGAGTTCATGAAATATTTTAGAAGCTTTTCAACACAATTACATTGCAAAACCTCAATTTCTGTACTTTTTACTCAGTTAAAATTCCAACAGGTCCATTGAAAGGCCCATTTAGATCTGCTCGTCCGAAACCTCTACAAAAAGGATCGCAAAAATGTTTTATTCAAATATTAGGAGTTCAAATAATTGATTAGGTGATTTTCAACACAATTATATTGCAAAACCTCAGTTTCTGTACTCTTTACTTCGTTAAAATTCCAACTGGTCCATTGAAAGGCCCATTTAGACCTGCTCGTCCAAAACCTCTACAAAAAGGATCACAAAAATGTTTTATTCGAATATTAGGAGTTCAAATAATTGATTAGTAGCTTTTCAACTCAATTATATTGCAAAACCTCAATTTCTATACTTTTTACTCATTTAAAATTCCAACGGGTTCATTGAAAGGCCCATTTAGACCTGCTCGTCCGAAACCTCTACAAAAAGGACCGTAAAAAGGTTTTATTCAAATATTAGGAGTTCAAATAATTGATTAGGAGCTTTTCAACACAATTATATTGCAAAACCTCAATTTCTGTAATTTTTACTTATTTAAAATTCCAGCGGGTCCATTGAAAGGCCCATTTCGACCCGCTCGTCCGAAACCTCTACAAAAAGGACTGCAAAACAAGTTTTAATCAAATATTAGGAGTTAAAATAATTGATTAGGAGCTTTTGAATACAATTATATTGCAAAACCTCAATTTCTGTACTTTTTACTCATTTAAAATTCCAACGGGTCCATTGAAAGGCCCATTTCGACCCGCTTGTCCGAAACCTCAACAAAAAGGACTGCAAAACAAGTTTTAATCAAATTTTAGGAGTTCATGTAATTGATTAGGAGCTTTTCAACACAATTTTATTGCAAAACCTCAATTTTTGTACTTTTTACTCAATTAAATTCCAACGGGTCCATTGAAAGGCCCATTTAGACCTGCTCGTCCGAAACCTCTACAAAAAGGACTGCAAAACAAGTTTTAACCAAATATTAGGAGTTCAAATAATTGATTAGGAGCTTTTCAACACAATTATATTGCAAAACCTCAATTTCTATAGTTTTTACTCATTTAAAATTCCAACGGGTCTATTGAAAGGCCCATTTCGACCCGCTCGTCCTGAACCTCTACAAAAAGGACTGCAAAACAAGTTTTAATCAAATTTTAGGAGTTCATGTAATTGATTAGGAGCTTTTCAACACAATTATATTGCAAAACCTCAATTTCTATACTTTTTACTCATTTAAAATTCCAACGGGTCCATTGAAAGGCCCATTTAGACCTGCTCGTCCGAAACCTCTACAAAAAGGACCGCAAAATTTTTTTATTCAAATATTAGGAGTTCAAATAATTGATTAGGAGCTTTTCAACGCAATTATATTACAAAACCTCAATTTCTGTACTGTTTACTCATTTAAAATTCGAACGGGTCCATTGAAAGGCCCATTTCGACCCGCTCGTCCGAAACCTCTACAAAAAGGACTGCAAAATAGGTTTTAATCAAATTTTAGGAGTTCATGTAATTCATTAGGAGCTTTTCAACACAATTATATTGCAAAACCTCAATTTCTATACTTTTTACTCATTTAAAATTCCAACGGGTCCATTGAAAGGCCCATTTAGACCTGCTCGTCCGAAACCTCTACAAAAAGAACCGTAAAAAGGTTTTATTCAAATATTAGGAGTTCAAATAATTGATTAGGAACTTTTCAACACTATTATATTGCAAAACCTCAATTTCTATACTTTTTACTTATTTAAAATTCCAGCGGGTCCATTGAAAGGCCCATTTCGACCCGCTCGTTCGAAACCTCTACAAAAAGGACTGCAAAACAAGTTTTAATCAAATATTAGGAGATAAAATAATTGATTAGGAGCTTTTGAACACAATAATATTGCAAAACCTCAATTTCTGTACTTTTTACTCAGTTAAAATTCCAACGGGTCCATTGAAAGGCCCATTTCGACCCGCTCGTCCGAAACCTCTACAAAAAGGACCACAAAACAAGTTTTAATCAAATTTTAGGAGTTCATGTAATTGATTAGGTGCTTTTCAACACAATTATATTTCAAAACCTCAATTTCTGTGCTTTTTACTCAGTTAAAATTCCAACGGGTCCATTGAAAGGCCCATTTCAAACCGCTCGTCCTAAACCTCTACAAAAAGGACTGCAAAACAAGTTTTAATAAAATTTTAGGAGTTCATGTAATTGATTAGGAGCTTTTAAACTCAATTTTATTGCAAAACCTCAATTTCTGTACTTTTTACTCAGTTAAAATTCCAACGGGTCCATTGAAAGGCCCATTTCGACTCGCTCGTCCGAAACCTCTACAAAAAGGACCGCAAAACAAGTTTTAATCAAATTGTAGGAGTTCATGAAATATTTTAGAAGCTTTTCAACACAATTACATTGCAAAACCTCAATTTCTGTACTTTTTACTCAGTTAAAATTCCAACAGGTCCATTGAAAGGCCCATTTAGATCTGCTCGTCCGAAACCTCTACAAAAAGGACCGCAAAAATGTTTTATTCAAATATTAGGAGTTCAAATAATTGATTAGGTGATTTTTAACACAATTATATTGCAAAACCTCAGTTTCTGTACTTTTTACTTAGTTAAAATTCTAACTGGTCCATTGAAAGGCCCATTTAGACCTGCTCGTCCGAAACCTCTACAAAAAGGATCACAAAAATGTTTTATTCAAATATTAGGAGTTCAAATAATTGATTAGTAGCTTTTCAACTCAATTATATTGCAAAACCTCAATTTCTATACTTTTTACTCATTTAAAATTCCAACGGGTTCATTGAAAGGCCCATTTGGACCTGCTCGTCCGAAACCTCTACAAAAAGGACCGTAAAAAGGTTTTATTCAAATATTAGGAGTTCAAATAATTGATTAGGAGCTTTTCAACACAATTATATTGCAAAACCTCAATTTCTGTACTTTTTACTTATTTAAAATTCCAGCGGGTCCATTGAAAGGCCCATTTCGACCCGCTCGTCCGAAACCTCTACAAAAAGGACTGCAAAACAAGTTTTAATCAAATATTAGGAGTTAAAATAATTGATTAGGAGCTTTTGAATACAATTATATTGCAAAACCTCAATTTCTGTACTTTTTACTCATTTAAAATTCCAACGGGTCCATTGAAAGGCCCATTTCGACCCGCTTGTCCGAAACCTCTACAAAAAGGACTGCAAAACAAGTTTTAATCAAATTTTAGGAGTTCATGTAATTGATTAGGAGCTTTTCAACACAATTTTATTGCAAAACCTCAATTTTTGTACTTTTTACTCAATTAAATTCCAACGGGTCCATTGAAAGGCCCATTTCAAACCGCTCGTCCTAAACCTCTACAGAAAGGACTGCAAAACAAGTTTTAATAAAATTTTAGGAGTTCATGTAATTGATTAGGAGCTTTTAATAAAACCGCAAGCTTCTCTACCACGTCGCCCGCCACCGCTTCTCCTCCCTCACTAGCCGGCGTTTGCTCTCACAAGACCCTGGATCTACATTGTATTGGTATGTTGAGACCCCATCCCACACCGTTCTTCCCTTTTTCCAATCCGATTTCTTTTATATTGTTTTATATTTTTTTCTCAATCTCTACATCCTTTTCTTTTAACTTGGGTTTTGGTGTTCTATGCGAGTTAATCTGCCGCCGTTTACTCCATGCGCAAATCTATAGAAACCACCGCCGGCGAAGTGGTCCTCCTACTCAGATCTATCCGGGCTTGTTTTCATCCATAGATTTCTTTATTCTCTTTTTCTATTATTCTGTTATTTTATTTTCCTGTTCTAACATTTGGGTTATTCCCTTTTCTATTAGATATTTTCCCTGTCATATTTTTTCTTTTTTCTTGATTTTCTTAGTTCCGTTTTTAATTTTTATTTTGTTTAATTTTTTTTTTGCGAGGCTGATATCCCGTCCACCAGTAGATCGATCTGCCGATTGAAGCCAATCGAACTTTGTCCCAGGACCATTTCTTATTCCATCATTGAGTGTTATTTTTGTTACCCAGATTTTCGGCCTTCCCCCCCTTTTGATTTTTTTCAGCCATATTTGCCATTTTGTTATCAAACTCTAACCATTTTTTGCCCCCCTTACAGATCCAGCCGTCTCAACTTTCATAGACGGAGCCCTTCTCAGATTCAAGCAGACAATGAACCGAATCTGCCCCGCCTAGCATCTTTTGTTTTATATTTTTTTTCCTTTATTTTTTATAATCTCTCTTACTCTTCGGTTTCTCTAATCTTTTTTTATGCATTTTTCACCAGTTCTGCCTCCAATCGACTAGCCTTGTTTTTAGGGCTTCACCGATGGTTCTGTTTCAGATCTAGGACTCAGGTGATTAACGGTACAACCCCTTCCTTTTTACCACTTCCCATTCTTTTCTTCTCTCGATCGATTGTTGGTCTCCTTTCTTCTCTGTTGCATTATTTTCATTACATCCTCATTTTAATTCTTGCTGATTCTTTCTTCTTCTCACTGATTTGGTCATTCATGTTGTCTCCTTTTCCTATTTGCTATGTGATCTGGATATATCATCTCTTTAGTTTTTTTAAGTTTGTTTTCTTATCTTGGTACCTTCCTTTATGTATATCTCTAAATCCAGTACGTATGTTATGTTTCTTAATTTTTTTCTCTACTATTTTTTATTATTTCCTTTGTCTCTGTTCAGATTCTGTTTCATTATTATTATATGTTCAATTTTTGTTATACTTTATTTTTTGTTCTTTTATATGCGTTTCTCTTTACTTATCATTCAAATTCATATTATCTATGGCTACGAATTCTGTGGTATCCTGGTACACAGTTCAAACTCAATACTTGAATTTCTTCTACCTGTTTTATCAATTATCTTATTTATATTCTTTTACTACCATCCTCCCTTTGAGGAACATTCGACCCCCTTCAGGGGGAATTTTATCAAACCACTTTGTGGTATTTATGTTTATGTCCTATAACATATCTATGGTGACATTAGTTAGTTTCTGCATTATGATTTTCCCTATAAGAACAAACAAGCTCTATATATGTTCCTATATCGTTTATACTTTAATATTGCTTCATATCTACTTCATCTTATCTGTTTATTTTTTATTGAGGCTTCTTTTGTCCTCTATCATTCAACATTATCGGATGATATTATCCTGTTATGACATGCTGAATAATAATTTTTATCTCTATACGATCAATTGCATTTTCTTCTTTCTCCTATCCCTAAATATGAGAACTCATATTATACCATGGTTATTAAATCTGGCATTGTCTCTAAATTTCTTTTTTTCTGTTTTACATGTACCTTTCACCTTCTGCACCAACGGCAACCAAGGGGGACCTTACCTTTTTTCCATAGGCGGGCCTTTCTTTGAACAAGTCACCCCATCTTTTATTTTTTTAGCTTTGCCATTGTACTTATTTATTGCCTTTTATTTGCTCTTTTGGTCTGTTTTATATTTCTTCTCCCCCTTCTTTATTTTATCATGGTTTGTAATTATTCTCCTTTTCTTGCTCTCTTGGTTTTCTCCTTTTGCATTGCATGCATTTATCTCTTCCTCTTTTACTCATGGTTTCTCTTCTTTTTCTCTTATTGCCTAACATGCTCTTTTAGGATGTTTTTTGCTCTACTTTATGGTTTGCTTCATTTTCATTATGCCTACTCTCCTTGCTCTCTTTTCTCGTTTTATATCTTCTTAATTAAGTATTATCTCTCACTGTTTTATTCACCTTTGACCATCATTTTATCCATTAAGTTGCTTTCTTTTTATATCTTTTTGCTGTTATGCTTTTATTTTTACTATTTGGCCATTTCCTCAAAAAATAATCTATACATATCTTCAACACACTATCTAATTATTGTATATTACTACACCTTCTTAGGTGCCCTTCTACCATTCCCTTTTAGGGAAAACTATTCGATCATCTTTATGGTGAAAATAATTAAACAAATACAACTTTGGTGGATAGAGAAAAAATTTTTATTATTTCCCTCCCAATCCATAAGTATACCTTATAATTACAAAATATCTGATTATGATTTAGCCAGATTAACCTTCAATATGAACAAATCATCAACCTTCCCCTACTACAAATCTCTCGTAACCCTTTGGGACTGCCTATACCTCAATTACCCCCATAAATTCCATTACTCTTTTATGAATCCTACCATTTCCCCAATGTGCTACCTACTGCTTATCATATGTCTATTCCCAATAATTTTATTTTCCAGACCCATAATAAAATACTACAACATTATAAATGTAACCTTCAAAATTATACATTACATTCATTCTAATTTATTTCTTTCAAAGTCACATACATTGCCCTTTAGTCTCAAATTATTACCAATCCAACTTTCCCATTTACTATTTTCCATTAATTACCAATATCAATCTAACTTTATCCTATCTTTATTCTCTTTTACCAACTGTTTTATATATCTCTATTTAATCTCAAATATTGTCATATCCGTTAATCAACTATTGCCGTGTATTGCAAATTTAATTCCAAATTATATCTTTCCTTTATTTACTCTATCTATTCAATCCAGTTACCATATTCAAAGCTCTTTATACCCTTTACCCATCCCTTATCAATTTCAAATTATTCTTACATTATTCTCTCTAGATTTCGGCTTTATATTTCCTTCTTTAACTTCATATATTTCCATATCTCCCCTCCACTTATTGCCTTTCATTATTAATTTATTTCTAAATTACCTCTTTCCTTTAATTACTCTCTCTAATCAATTTAGTTACCATAATCAAAGTATTCTCTCTCCTTTTTACATTCAATACTATACTGATTCTAAACATATTCCAATTATATACTACATAATCATATTTACTATATTACTTTCCATATCACATTACTATCTCCTGCCTTTAATTATAATTAATCTCTTTCCTTTAATTCCTCCTTTCAATCAATTGAGATACCATAATCAAAGTATTCTCTTTCCTCTTTCCATCCTACATTACCTTAAATATAATATATTTCTAAGCTCTTATTCAAATCTTATTCTATTTTTTTCACTGTCTAAAATTACCCCACGTATTTCACTTCCAATATTGAAGATCCTCTTCTTCCTACATTCCTTTTTTAATTCTAACCTTTATTTGCTTCCCATTCATTACTTTTCTTCCAACAATTCCTTTATTTATAAAACTACAGCCCACTTTGATTCCACCCCTCCCACTTGCAACTTTTCTTCCTGTTCTTTTCGAAATTACCACACTTATCACCAAATGGCATCCTCTTCTTCTCTACCCCAATTCACTGATTTGAACCTAACCTTAGAGGAAGCCAATACCATTTACACCCCTGATTTTGATTTCTTTGAAGAAGATCCTAGAACCATCCTGATTGGGAAATTCATATCATCAAAGCCAATAGACGACTGGACCATTCTCTCAGTTTTTGAAGGCATATGGAAGAAAAATCAACTGAAATCAATCTCTATTATCAGAGACTCCTTCTTCCGTATCGAGTTTGCCACTATAAGCGACAAATGTGATGTATTCGAGAGAGGCCCTTGGCTACACAAAGACGAATGGATGGCCCTCGCGGAATATACACCTGGTAAAAGTATGGACGAGTATTCATTTAATCCCATGAGGATATGGGTTCGCATTCATTCCCTGCCCAAACCTTTCTTAGAGGATCACGACAGAGCTCACCTTATAGGTCAGTCACTTGGGGCCATGGTCGGTACCGTATTACGCACCGATACTCGCAAAGAGCGAGGGAATATGACTGAATTTCTACGAGTGGAAATACTTTTGGACATATCCAAACTGATACGACGATTTCTTCTCATTGGGAAAGGCCCGCGTACCACTTCCTGCCGTCTAGAATTTGAACGTCTCCCCCTTCTCTGTCCGGGGTGTGGTATCATCAGTCACACTTTTGATCACTGCCCTTCCAAGGCTACGATAGATCCAGCAAAATTCTAATACGGTGATTGGCTCCGTTGGCTTCCCCCGCGTCGCCGTGACCAGGGACCACGTGGCCGTATTCGCATCGTTGATCAATCAACTTCTAATGAATGCAAACCTCCGCTAGGTACTTTACTTTCTCTTAAATATATTTATTTAACTTCCTGCTTCTTATCGCTTTTACATCATAAACTGTTGTTACATACAGCTCCTTTGGACAAGGGCAAAACTGCTGAATCCTCTGTCAATGTTGAACCAAAACCACCGCTAGGTATTATAAAACACTTATTTAGGTTTCCATTTAATTTTAACTTCCCTCTAAGCTGCTTTACTGTTTCTCTTTCATTATTAGACCCTATGGATAAAGGGAAAGCTCCTGTTAATTCTGCCCAAGATTCAGGTTTAAATTCTATCCTAAACTATTATGTCCCTCTTTCTCATATTCTCATACAACTAAATCTTATTCTCTCTTTTCCTAATTTTATAGGAAACCTCAATGAAGGGGATGCTGCATCCTTTGCAGATCTCCCTATAGAGGAAACCAATAACAACGAGGAGATGGTGGACGAGGAATCCGCGGATCCCCCCCTAATGTTGATCCCAAACTGCCCCAAAAAGCCCCAATGCACTCAAGAGTCATCTCGCCTCAACCCCTGAACACTATTTATCCGGTTCAAATTGATTTGGATGGTCAAGATGATGGAAAGTCGAACTCTACTGCTCAGCAAATTAGGAAACTGGATGAACAACTTAGTAAGCCACTACTCCAAACCGGTTTATCATTCTTTGATGATTTTGATTCGTGGCTACTTAAGCATTATCCCAATATTGCAGCTTCTGCTCCTGCCCCTATTCCCATTCCCCAGAATCGAGGCACTAAGAGGCGCTCCCCAATCCATGTGGTCTTGCAGCCCAAAAAGTCTAGGCCTACACCATCGCCTACTTCGAAAGCTGGGATGAGCAGCGGGAAAAACTCTCCGGCGGCGGCTGATGCACAGCCCCGCCGAGGGAAATGATTATTTTATGTTGGAACTGCCAAGGCTTAGGTAAGGTTGAGGCAGTTCAACATCTCAAGCATTATGTCAATTTCCATAAACCTGATTTACTTTTTTTGTGTGAAACTAAACTCAAAAATACGGCTTATAGCCGTCTTGGTGATTTGCTAGGGATGGCCCTAGCTTTTTCTGTTGATTTTTCTTTTAATTGCTCTGGACTCGCTTTATTTACTTTGAATAATAATAATGTTGATTTGCTAGCTTACTCGGATCGTTTTATCCACACGTATATTAAATGCAACTCTTCTTCGTTCTACTTCACTGGAATTCACGGTTTTTCTGAAACGTGTAACAAACCCAAAACATGGGAACTAATTGATTCACTTAACATTTACGATAATCAACCTTGGCTAATCGGTGGTGACTTTAACGAAATCTTATCCGATAACGAAAAACAAGGAGGATCCCGTCGGCCTAGATCTCAAATTAATAACTTCCGCAATTGTCTTTCTCGTAATAATCTTTATGTAAACCTACAATAGGGTGGTTCACCTGGACTAAAACAGGGCCCAAAACTCCTACCCTTTTTGAGCGTCTAGATCGTTTTGTTGGAAATATAGCATGGAAAGCTTCATTCCCTAATTATAACATCACCTCAGAGTTCGATGCGAAATCAGATCACTGTTTTCTACTTTTAAATACGGAGCCTCTTCCCCCAACAAATTCTCGTCCTCCACCAACCAAATTCAAATTCGAAAATTGTTGGTCATCCAACGAAGAAGGCATTGCTGTTGTAAAACAAACTTGGACATCCACCAAAGGCGATACTTTAGAAAAAATTAAAGCCATTGGCTCCTGTCTAGGAGACTGGCAATCCCAACAACGATTCAAGTCCAATGGACGCATCAATTTTCTTTCAAAGAAAATTAATAAACTATTACAACACCCTCTCTCACCTACTGCAGAAAAAAGATATATCTCTGCAAAAACTGAACTCCATAAACTCCTAAAGGAGCAAGAAACTTATTGGGCACAACGATCTCGTAATTTATGGCTTTCCCAAGGGGACAAAAATACCCGTTTCTTTCATGCCCGAGCTTCCAATAGAAAGAAAAAGAATACCATTTTAGGCCTTTTAGACTCCAACAATGTCTGGCGCACGAATGATTCTGACCTTATGGAAATTGCCTCCTCATACTTCCATACTCTTTTTTCTTCTTCAAACCCTCAATTTTCTGACCAAATTCTATCAAAAATCACTCCTTCTATCACGAATAATATGAATGAGTCCCTTTCCAAGGAATTCACTGCGGAAGAAATTATCACTGCTTTTCGAGATATCGATCCAAGGAAAGCTCCGGGTATTGATGGCCTACCAAGTGGATTTTTTCGTCAACATTGGGATACTGTAGGACCTGATATCATAACTCTGTGCCTTAATCTTCTTAAAGGCTCAGCTGATATGGCTTCAGTTAACCAAACTATTCTGGTCCTCATACCTAAAATCAAGGACCCCACTACTATGAGGCATCTTCGGCCCATCAGTCTGTGTACGGTAATTTACAAAATCATTGCTAAAGTTTTGGTTAATCGAATGAAACATACCATCCCATTCTGTATCAGCTCAAATCAAGCTGCTTTTGTCCAAGGACGCAATATTACAGATAATATCCTTATTGCCCACGAGATTATTCATTCAATTAATACTGGAAACTCTAAATCTTCTCGTGGCGCAGCCCTCAAACTTGACATGGAAAAGGCCTTTGATAGGGTTGAGTGGTCATTTCTCGAAAATGTTATGACCCGTATGGGGTTTGCCTCATCCTGGGTCTCTATTATCATGAGATGCATTACTTCAGTCTCTTTTACGGTTAAGGTCAACAATTCCTTTTCCCCTTTGTTCCGACCTCAAAGGGGCCTCCGTCAAGGTGACCCTTTATCCCCTTTTCTTTTTCTATTCTGTACTCAAGGGCTTTCAGCGTTCTTGGCTGACGCTAAACTACAAGGCCTACTCCCAGGGGTAGGAGCTAGTAAGCATGGTCCCAAGGTTAACCACCTTTTATTTGCGGACGATTGTATAGTTTTCCTCAATACAAATCCCGATGAAGCTGCGCATCTCAAATTGGCCCTTCAGACTTATGCCTCTGCCTCTGGGCAAGCTGTCAACTTTGACAAGTCTACTATATTTTACAATCCACGCACACCTACATCTACTCGACAAGCTATTAACTCCTATCTTCAAGTTAGAGAGGTTACCAATCCTGGAGTCTATCTGGGGGTTCCTCTTCTTATTGGTAAAAATAAGACCCTTGCTTTAGGATTTATACGCGACAAAGTTCATGATAGATTAGCCAGCTGGGACAAACAGCTTCTTTCCTTCAGTGGTAGGGAAATTTTTATTAAAGTCGTTTTACAATCTTTACCTCAATATGTTATGTCCTGTTATTTATTACCTCAAAATATTATTGATGATATGACATCTGCAATTCGTCGATATTGGTGGTCTGGGAAATCAAACAAAAAAGGTTGGCATATGCTCCCATGGGACCAAATATGCTTGCCTAAATCTGTTGGCGGTTTGGGTTTCCGGGATCTCAATAATTTTAACATTGCTCTTCTTGGCAAACAGCTCTGGCGTCTCATTTGCGAACCTGATTCCCTCTTGGGACAAATATATAAATACAAGTATTTCCCGTCGGGTAATATACTTCATGCCTCTCGGCCTGTGCGAGGTTCTTTTGCCTGGCAAGGCCTTTATAACGCTATGCAGCACCTTTTTGGTGGTTTCCTCTATCGCCCGGGTATTAACAGTAACATACGTATCCATCACGATAATTGGGGAGGATCCTCGACTGTTCACCTCTATGGGGATTATGAGCTATCGGAGGAAGTCCATATTCGTTGTCGAGATTTTATGTTACAGAACCAAGCTGCCTGGGACCCTGTCAAAATTCGTGCTTACTTTACTATGGACGATGCCAATACCATTCTATCCGTTCCTATTATTAATGACTTTCGAGATACCATCCTATGGAAGCCTAATGATTCAGGCATCTATTCTGTCAGATCTGGCTACCTTTTCCTTCAACGACCCCCTGAGCCTAGACTCCGTCCCCCTCGATTTTGGAAATATCTTGCCAAGCTCAAAGTTTTACCTAAGGTTAAAACTTTCGGCTGGCGTATGGGGGTTGAAGCCCTGCCTGTTGGGGCTCGCCTTCAGACTTTTGCTCCAGACTCTGGTCCATGCCCCATTTGCAACTCAGGTTTTGAGTCGACTCTTCATGCTCTTCGAGACTGCTCTGGTGTATCGGAAACGCTTAAATTGATTGGTCTCCCCTCCTCCTTTGTTAACAGTTCCGCCTCTTCGGGCCTCCTATGGCTTGAGGAAGGAGCTTCCCTTCTTTCTCCTGATGTTTTTGGCCTTTTTTTGACTACCCTCTGGAATATTTGGAACAGACGAAATGATTGGATCCATAATAAACATCTCCAACCCCCTTGGCTGATTGCTGTCAACTCTATTAGTCTCCATAATGATTACTCTAACTCTATATCTTCTACTACTTCATCCACTCCCGTGACTCTTCCTCGATGGAGGCCTCCACCTCGTGGTTTTATTAAAGTTAATGTGGATGGGGCCTTTGATCCTTCCACTCATGCAGCAGCGGTGGGTGTTGTCGCTCGGGATGACACTGGGACGGTTGTTGGTGGCCTAGCTTTTCCGCTGGGCAGTTGTTCTGACGCTATTACATCCGAAGGGAAAGGTCTTCTTGCCGGCATCACTTTTGCCCTTTCTCAGGGTTGGCGCCATCTGATTCTCGAGACAGACTGTGCATCCCTAGCAAACAGGATCAACTCTCTTGGGCCAGATCTTTCTCCATTGGGGCCGATGATTCTGGAGGCTCATTCTGCTTTGGAGGACTTTTCTGTGGCACAAGTTCAGTATATTCGCCGTGAGGCTAATCTAGTAGCTCATATGTTGGCTACCCATGCCCTTAGATCCATGTCATCTTTATCTTTTGGATCTAGTTATCCTGATTGTATCAAAAACTTTGTACTTTGCGAGGTTTAACCTTGGTTAATAATATATTTTGGGTACTCTTTTCCCCTTTTTAGGTTTCTCCAAGCCTGTGCTTGGAGATTTTAGTAGGGGTTTTTAATGAGGCCCGTTTTCTTCAAAAAAAAATTCCAACGGGTCCATTGAAAGGCCCATTTCGACTCGCTCGTCCGAAACCTCTACAGAAAGGACCGCAAAACAAGTTTTAATCAAATTGTAGGAGTTCATGAAATATTTTAGAAGCTTTTCAACACAATTACATTGCAAAACCTCAATTTCTGTACTTTTTACTCAGTTAAAATTCCAACAGGTCCATTGAAAGGCCCATTTAGATCTGCTCGTCCGAAACCTCTACAAAAAGGACCGCAAAAATGTTTTATTCAAATATTAGGAGTTCAAATAATTGATTAGGTGATTTTTAACACAATTATATTGCAAAACCTCAGTTTCTGTACTTTTTACTTAGTTAAAATTCAAACTGGTCCATTGAAAGGCCCATTTAGACATGCTCGTCCGAAACCTCTACAAAAAGGATCACAAAAATGTTTTATTCAAATATTAGGAGTTCAAATAATTGATTAGTAGCTTTTCACCTTAATTATATTGCAAAACCTCAATTTCTATACTTTTTACTCATTTAAAATTCCAACGGGTTCATTGAAAGGCCCATTTAGACCTGCTCGTCCGAAACCTCTACAAAAAGGACCGTAAAAAGGTTTTATTCAAATATTAGGAGTTCAAATACTTGATTAGGAGCTTTTCAACACAATTATATTGCAAAACCTCAATTTCTGTACTTTTTACTTATTTAAAATTCCAGCGGGTCCATTGAAAGGCCCATTTCGACCCGCTCGTCCGAAACCTCTACAAAAGGACTGCAAAACAAGTTTTAATCAAATATTAGGAGTTAAAATAATTGATTAGGAGCTTTTGAATACAATTATATTGCAAAACCTTGATTTCTGTACTTTTTACTCATTTAAAATTCCAACGGGTCCATTGAAAGGCCCATTTCGACCCGCTTGTCCGAAACCTCTACAAAAAGGACTGCAAAACAAGTTTTAATCAAATTTTAGGAGTTCATGTAATTGATTAGGAGCTTTTCAACACAATTTTATTGCAAAACCTCAATTTTTTGTACTTTTTACTCAATTAAATTCCAACGGGTCCATTGAAAGGCCCATTTAGACCTGCTCGTCCGAAACCTCTACAAAAAGGACTGCAAAACAAGTTTTAATCAAATATTAGGAGTTCAAATAATTGATTAGGAGCTTTTCAACACAATTATATTGCAAAACCTCAATTTCTATAGTTTTTACTCATTTAAAATTCCAACGGGTCTATTGAAAGGCCCATTTCGACCCGCTCGTCCTGAACCTCTACAAAAAGGACTGCAAAACAAGTTTTAATCAAATTTTAGTAGTTCATGTAATTGGTTAGGAGCTTTTCAACACAATTATATTGCAAAACCTCAATTTTTGTACTTTTTACTCAGTTAAAATTCCAACGGGTCCATTGAAAGGCTCATTTAGACCTCCTCGTCCGAAACCTCTACAAAAAGGACCGCAAAAGAGGTTTTAATCAAATTTTAGGAGTTCATGTAATTAATTAGGAGCTTTTCAACACAATTATATTGCTAAACCTCAATTTCTGTACTTTTTACTCAGTTTAAATTCGAACGGGTCCATTGAAAGGCCCATTTAGACCTGCTCGTCCGAAACCTCTACAAAAAGGACCGCAAAAATGTTTTCTTCAAATATTAGGAGTTCAAATAATTGATTAGGAGCTTTTCAACACAATTATATTTCAAAACCTCAATTTTTAAACTTTTTACTCAGTTAAAATACCAACGGGTCCATTGAAAGGCCCATTTAGACCTGCTCGTCCGAAACCTCTACAAAGAGGACTGCAAAACAAGTTTTAATCAAATATTAGGAGTTAAAATAATTGATTAGGAGCTTTTGAACACAATTATATTGCAAAACCTCAATTTCTGTACTTTTTACTCAGTTAAAATTCCAACGGGTCCATTGAAAGGCCCATTTCGACCCGCTTGTCCGAAACCTCTAAAAAAAGGAGCGCAAAAATGTTTTATTCAAATATTAGGAGTTCAAATAATTTATTAGGAGCTTTTGAATACAATTATATTGCAAAACCTCAATTTCTGTACTTTTTACTCATTTAAAATTCCAACAGGTCCATTGAAAGGCCCATTTCGACCCGCTTGTCCGAAACCTCTATAAAAAGGATTGAAAAAAAACAAGTTTTAATCAAACATTAGGAGTTAAAATAATTTATTAGGAGCTTTTGAATACAATTATATTGCAAAACCTCAATTTCTGTACTTTTTACTCAGTTAAAATTCCAACAGGTCCATTGAAAGGCCCATTTAGATCTGCTCGTCCGAAACCTCTACAAAAAGGACCGCAAAAATGTTTTATTCAAATATTAGGAGTTCAAATAATTGATTAGGTGATTTTTAACACAATTATATTGCAAAACCTCAGTTTCTGTACTTTTTACTTAGTTAAAATTCCAACTGGTCCATTGAAAGGCCCATTTAGACCTGCTCGTCCGAAACCTCTACAAAAAGGATCACAAAAATGTTTTATTCAAATATTAGGAGTTCAAATAATTGATTAGTAGCTTTTCACCTCAATTATATTGCAAAACCTCAATTTCTATACTTTTTACTCATTTAAAATTCCAACGGGTTCATTGAAAGGCCCATTTAGACCTGCTCGTCCGAAACCTCTACAAAAAGGACCGTAAAAAGGTTTTATTCAAATATTAGGAGTTCAAATAATTGATTAGGAGCTTTTCAACACAATTATAATGCAAAACCTCAATTTCTGTACTTTTTACTTATTTAAAATTCCAGCGGGTCCATTGAAAGGCCCATTTCGACCCGCTCGTCCGAAACCTCTACAAAAAGGACTGCAAAACAAGTTTTAATCAAATATTAGGAGTTAAAATAATTGATTAGGAGCTTTTGAATACAATTATATTGCAAAACCTCAATTTCTGTACTTTTTACTCATTTAAAATTCCAACGGGTCCATTGAAAGGCCCATTTCGACCCGCTTGTCCGAAACCTCTACAAAAAGGACTGCAAAACAAGTTTTAATCAAAATTTAGGAGTTCATGTAATTGATTAGGAGCTTTTCAACACAATTTTATTGCAAAACCTCAATTTTTGTACTTTTTACTCAATTAAATTCCAACGGGTCCATTGAAAGGCCCATTTCAAACCGCTCGTCCTAAACCTCTACAAAAAGGACTGCAAAACAAGTTTTAATAAAATTTTAGGAGTTCATGTAATTGATTAGGAGCTTTTAAACTCAATTTTATTGCAAAACCTCAATTTCTGTACTTTTTACACAGTTAAAATTCCAACGGGTCCATTGAAAGGCCCATTTCGACTCGCTCGTCCGAAACCTCTACAAAAAGGACCGCAAAACAAGTTTTAATCAAATTGTAGGAGTTCATGAAATATTTTAGAAGCTTTTCAACACAATTACATTGCAAAACCTCAATTTCTGTACTTTTTACTCAGTTAAAATTCCAACAGGTCCATTGAAAGGCCCATTTAGATCTGCTCGTCCGAAACCTCTACAAAAAGGACCGCAAAAATGTTTTATTCAAATATTAGGAGTTCAAATAATTGATTAGGTGATTTTTAACACAATTATATTGCAAAACCTCAGTTTCTGTACTTTTTACTTAGTTAAAATTCCAACTGGTCCATTGAAAGGCCCATTTAGACATGCTCGTCCGAAACCTCTACAAAAAGGATCACAAAAATGTTTTATTCAAATATTAGGAGTTCAAATAATTGATTAGTAGCTTTTCACCTCAATTATATTGCAAAACCTCAATTTCTATACTTTTTACTCATTTAAAATTCCAACGGGTTCATTGAAAGGCCCATTTAGACCTGCTCGTCCGAAACCTCTACAAAAAGGACCGTAAAAAGGTTTTATTCAAATATTAGGAGTTCAAATACTTGATTAGGAGCTTTTCAACACAATTATATTGCAAAACCTCAATTTCTGTACTTTTTACTTATTTAAAATTCCAGCGGGTCCATTGAAAGGCCCATTTCGACCCGCTCGTCCGAAACCTCTACAAAAGGACTGCAAAACAAGTTTTAATCAAATATTAGGAGTTAAAATAATTGATTAGGAGCTTTTGAATACAATTATATTGCAAAACCTCGATTTCTGTACTTTTTACTCATTTAAAATTCCAACGGGTCCATTGAAAGGCCCATTTCGACCCGCTTGTCCGAAACCTCTACAAAAAGGACTGCAAAACAAGTTTTAATCAAATTTTAGGAGTTCATGTAATTGATTAGGAGCTTTTCAACACAATTTTATTGCAAAACCTCAATTTTTTGTACTTTTTACTCAATTAAATTCCAACGGGTCCATTGAAAGGCCCATTTAGACCTGCTCGTCCGAAACCTCTACAAAAAGGACTGCAAAACAAGTTTTAATCAAATATTAGGAGTTCAAATAATTGATTAGGAGCTTTTCAACACAATTATATTGCAAAACCTCAATTTCTATAGTTTTTACTCATTTAAAATTCCAACGGGTCTATTGAAAGGCCCATTTCGACCCGCTCGTCCTGAACCTCTACAAAAAGGACTGCAAAACAAGTTTTAATCAAATTTTAGTAGTTCATGTAATTGATTAGGAGCTTTTCAACACAATTATATTGCAAAACCTCAATTTTTGTACTTTTTACTCAGTTAAAATTCCAACGGGTCCATTGAAAGGCTCATTTAGACCTCCTCGTCCGAAACCTCTACAAAAAGGACCGCAAAAGAGGTTTTAATCAAATTTTAGGAGTTCATGTAATTAATTAGGAGCTTTTCAACACAATTATATTGCTAAACCTCAATTTCTGTACTTTTTACTCAGTTTAAATTCGAACGAGTCCATTGAAAGGCCCATTTAGACCTGCTCGTCCGAAACCTCTACAAAAAGGACCGCAAAAATGTTTTCTTCAAATATTAGGAGTTCAAATAATTGATTAGGAGCTTTTCAACACAATTATATTTCAAAACCTCAATTTATGTACTTTTTACTCAGTTAAAATACCAACGGGTCCATTGAAAGGCCCATTTAGACCTGCTCGTCCGAAACCTCTACAAAGAGGACTGCAAAACAAGTTTTAATCAAATATTAGGAGTTAAAATAATTGATTAGGAGCTTTTGAACACAATTATATTGCAAAACCTCAATTTCTGTACTTTTTACTCAGTTAAAATTCCAACGGGTCCATTGAAAGGCCCATTTCGACCCGCTTGTCCGAAACCTCTAAAAAAAGGAGCGCAAAAATGTTTTATTCAAATATTAGGAGTTCAAATAATTTATTAGGAGCTTTTGAATACAATTATATTGCAAAACCTCAATTTCTGTACTTTTTACTCATTTAAAATTCCAACGGGTCCATTGAAAGGCCCATTTCGACCCGCTTGTCCGAAACCTCTACAAAAAGGACTGAAAAAAACAAGTTTTAATCAAATATTAGGAGTTAAAATAATTGATTAGGAGCTTTTGAATACAATTATATTGCAAAACCTCAATTTCTGTACTTTTTACTCAGTTAATATTCCAACGGGTCCATTGAAAGGCCCATTTAGACCTGCTCGTCCGAAACCTCTACAAAAAGGACTACAAAACAAGTTTTAATCAAATATTAGGAGTTCAAATAATTGATTAGGAGCTTTTCAACACAATTATATTGCAGAACCTCAATTTCTATAGTTTCTACTCATTTAAAATTCCAACGGGTCCAATTAGAGGCCCATTTCGACCCGCTCGTCCGGAATCTCTACAAAAAGGACTGCAAAACAAGTTTTAATCAAATTTTAGGAGTTCATGTAATTGATTAGGAGCTTTTCAACACAATTTTATTGCAAAACCTCAATTTCTGTACTTTTTACTCAGTTAAAATTCCAACGGGTCCATTGAAAGGCCCATTTAGACCTGCTCGTCCGAAACCTCTACAAAAAGGACTGCAAAACAAGTTTTAATCAAATATTAGGAGTTCAAATAATTGATTAGGAGCTTTTCAACACAATTATATTGCAAAACCTCAATTTCTATACTTTTTACTCATTTAAAATTCCAACGGGTCCGTTGAAAGGCCCATTTCGACCCGCTCGTCCGGAACCTCTACAAAAAGGACTGCAAAACAAGTTTTAATCAAATTTTAGGAGTTCATGTAATTGATTAGGAGCTTTTCAAGACAATTATATTGCAAAACCTCAATTTCTGTACTTTTTACTTATTTAAAATTCCAAAGGGTCTATTGAAAGGGCCATTTCGACCCGCTCGTCCGAAACCTCTACAAAAAGGACTGCAAAACAAGTTATAATCAAATATTAGGAGATAAAATAATTGATTAGGAGCTTTTGAACACAATAATATTGCAAAACCTCAATTTCTGTACTTTTTACTCAGTTAAAATTCCAACGGGTCCATTGAAAGGCCCATTTCGACCCGCTCGTCTGAAACCTCTACAAAAGGACCGCAAAACAAGTTTAAATCAAATTTTAGGAGTTCATGTAATTGATTATGAGCTTTTCAACACAATTATATTGCAAAACCGCAATTTATGTACTTTTTACGCAATTAAAATTGCAACGGGTCCATTGAAAGGCCCATTTAGACCTGCTCGTCTGAAACCTCTGCAAAAGGACCGCAAAAATGTTTTATTCAAATATTAGGAGTTCAAATAATTGATTAGGAGCTTTTCAACACAATTATATTGCAAAACCTCAATTTCTGTACTTTTTACTCAGTTAAAATTCCAACGGGTCCATTGAAAGGCCCATTTCGACCCGCTTGTCCGAAACCTCTACAAAAAGGACCGCAAAAATGTTTTATTCAAATATTAGAAGTTCAAATAATTGATTAGGAGCTTTTCAACACAATTATATTGCAAAACCTCAATTCCTGTACTTTTTACTCATTTAAAATTCCAACGGGTCCATTGAAAGGCCCATTTCGACCCGCTCGTCCAAAACCTCAACAAAAAGGACTGCAAAACAAGTCTTAATCAAACTTTAGGAGTTCATGTAATTGATTAGGAGCTTTTCAACACAATTATATTGCAAAACCTCAATTTCTGTAATTTTTACTCAGTTAAAATTCCAACGGGTACATTGAAAGGCCCATTTCGACCCGCTAGTCCGAAACCTCTACAAAAAGGACCGCAAAAATGTTTTATTTAAATATTAGGAGTTCAAATAATTTATTAGGAGCTTTTCAACACATTTATATTGCAAAACCTCAATTTATGTACTTTTTACTCAGTTAAAATTCAAACGGGTCCATTGAAAGGCCTATTTAGACCTGCTCGTCCGAAACCTCTACAACAAGGACTACAAAACAAGTTTCAATCAAATATTAGGAGTTAAAATAATTGATTAGGAGCTTTTCAACACAATTATATTGCAAATCTTCAATTTCTATAGTTTTTACTCATTTAAAATTCGAACGGGTCCATTGAAAGGCCCATTTCGACCCGCTCGTCGGGAACCTCTACAAAAAGGACTGCAAAACAAGTTTTAATCAAATTTTAGGAGTTCATGTAATTGATTAGGAGCTTTTCAAAACAATTATATTGCAAAATCTCAATTTTTTTACTTTTTACTTAGTTAAAATTCCAACGGGTCCATTGAAAGGCTCATTTAGACCTCCTCGTCCGAAACCTCTACAAAAAGTACCGCAAAAGAGGATTTAATTAAATTTTAGGAGTTCATGTAATTGATTAGGATCTTTTCAACACAATTATATTGCAAAACCTCAATTTCTGTACTTTTTACTCAATTTAAATTCCAACGGGTCCATTGAAAGGCCCATTTAGACCTGCTCGTCCGAAACCTCTACAAAAAGGACCGCAAAAATGTTTTCTTCAAATATTAGGAGTTCAAATAATTGATTAGGAGCTTTTCAACACAATTATATTTCAAAACCTCAATTTCTGTACTTTTTACTCAGTTAAAATACCAACAGGTCCATTGAAAGGCCCATTTAGACCTGCTCGTCTGAAACCTCTACAAAAAGGACTACAAAACAAGTTTTAATCAAATATTAGGAGTTCAAATAATTGATTAGGAGCTTTTGAACACAATTATATTGCAAAACCTCAATTTCTGTACTTTTTACTCAGTTAAAATTACAACGGGTCCATTGAAAGGCCCATTTCGACCCGCTCGTCCGAAACCTCTACAAAAAGGACAGCAAAACAAGTTTTAATCAAATTTTAGGAGTTCATGTAATTGTTTAGGAGCTTTTCAACACAATTATATTGCAAAACCTCAATTTTTGTACTTTTTACTCATTTAAAATTCCAACGGGTCCATTGAAAGGCCCATTTCGACCCGCTCGTCCGAAACCTCTACAAAAAGGACTGCAAAACAAGTTTTAATCAAATATTAGGAGATAAAATAATTCATTAGGAGCTTTTGAACACAATAATATTGCAAAACCTCAATTTCTGTACTTTTTACTCTTTTAAAATTCCAACGGGTCCATTGAAAGGCCCATTTCGACCCGCTCGTCCGAAACCTCTACAAAAAGTACCGCAAAACAAGTTTTAATCAAATTTTAGGAGTTCATGTAATTGATTAGGAGCTTTTCAAGACAATTATATTGCAAAACCTCAATTTCTGTACTTTTTACTTATTTAAAATTCCAAAGGGTCTATTGAAAGGGCCATTTCGACCCGCTCGTCCGAAACCTCTACAAAAAGGACTGCAAAACAAGTTTTAATCAAATATTAGGAGTTAAAATAATTGATTAGGATCTTTTGAACACAATAATATTGCAAAACCTCAGTTTTTGTACTTTTTACTCAGTTAAAATTCCAACGGGTCCATTGAAGGGCCCATTTCGACCCGCTCGTCCGAAACCTCTATAAAAAGGACCGCAAAACAAGTTTTAATCAAATTTTAGGAGTTCATGTAATATATTAGGAGCTTTTCAACACAATTATATTTCAAAACCTCAATTTCTGTACTTTTTACTCAGTTAAAATTCCAACGGGTCCATTGAAAGGCCCATTTCAAACCGCTCGTCCGAAACCTCTACAAAAGGACTGCAAAACAAGTTTTAATGAAATTTTAGGAGTTCATGTAATTTATTAGGAGCTTTTCAACACAATTATATTGCAAAACCTCAATTTCTATAGTTTTTACTCATTTAAAATTCTAACGGGTCCATTGGAAGGCCCATTTCGACTCGCTCGTCCGAAACCTCTACAAAAAGGACCGCAAAACAAGTTTTAATCAAATTGTAGGAGTTCAAATAATTCTTTAGGAGATTTTCAACAAAATTATATTGCAAAACCTCAATTTCTGTACTTTTTACTCAGTTAAAATTCAAACGGGTCCATTGAAAGGCCCATTTCGACCTGCTCGTCCGACACCTCTACAAAAAGGACCGCAAAAATGTTTTATATAAAATATTAGGAGTTCAAATAATTGATTATAAGCTTTTCAACACAATTATATTGCAAAACCTCAATTTCTGTACTTTTTACTCAGTTAAAATTCCAACGGGTCCATTGAAAGGCCCATTTCGACCCTCTCGTCCGAAACCTCTACAAAAAGGACCGCAAAACAAGTTTCAATCAATTTTTAGGAGTTCATGTAATTGATTAGAAGCTTTTCAACACCATTATATTGCAAAACCTCAATTTCTGTACTTTTTACTCAGTTAAAATTCCAACAGATCCATTGAAAGGCCCATTTCGACCCGCTCATCCGAAACCTCTACAAAAAGGACCGCAAAACAAGTTTTAATCAAATTTTAGGAGTTCATGTATTTTATTAGGAGCTTTTCAACACAATTTTATTGCAAAACCTCAACTTCTGTACTTTTTACTCAGTTAAAATTCCTATGGGTCCATTGAAAGGCCCATTTAGACCTGCTCGTCCGAAACCTCTACAAAAAGGACTGCAAAACAAGTTTCAATCAAATATTAGGAGTTCAAATAATTGATTAGGAGCTTTTCAACACAATTATATTGCAAAACCTCAATTTCTATAGTTCTTACTCATTTAAAATTCCAACGGGTCCATTGAAAGGCCCATTTCGACCCGCTCGTCCGAAACCTCTACAAAAAGGACTGCAAAACAAGTTTTAATCAAATTTTAGGAGTTCATGTAATTGATTAGGAGCTTTTCAACACAATTTTATTGCAAAACCTCAATTTTTTGTACTTTTTACTCAATTAAATTCCACCGGGTCCATTGAAAGGCCCATTTAGACCTGCTCGTCCGAAACCTCTACAAAAAGGACTACAAAACAAGTTTTAATCAAATATTAGGAGTTCAAATAATTGATTAGGAGCTTTTCAACACAATTATATTGCAGAACCTCAATTTCTATAGTTTTTACTCATTTAAAATTCCAACGGGTCCAATTAAAGGCCCATTTCGACCCGCTCGTCCGGAACCTCTACAAAAAGGACTGCAAAACAAGTTTTAATCAAATTTTAGGAGTTCATGTAATTGATTAGGAGCTTTTCAACACAATTTTATTGCAAAACCTCAATTTCTGTACTTTTTACTTAGTTAAAATTCCAACAGGTCTATTGAAAGGCCCATTTAGACCTGCTCGTCCGAAACCTCTACAAAAAGGACTGCAAAACAAGTTTTAATCAAATATTAGGAGTTCAAATAATTGATTAGGAGCTTTTCAAAACAATTATATTGCAAAACCTCAATTTCTATAGTTTTTACTCATTTAAAATTCCAACGGGTCCATTGAAAGGCCCATTTCGACCCGCTCGTCCGGAACCTCTACAAAAAGGACTACAAAACAAGTTTTAATCAAATTTTAGGAGTTCATGTAATTGATTAGGAGCTTTTCAACACAATTATATTGCAAAACCTCAATTTATGTACTTTTTACTCAGTTAAAATTCCAACGGGTCCATTGAAAGACCCATTTAGACCTGCTTGTCCGAAACCTCTACAAAAAGGACCGCAAAAGAGGTTTGAATCAAATTTTAGGAGTTCATGTAATTGATTAGGAGCTTTTCAACACAATTATATTGCAAAACCTCAATTTTTGTACTTTTTACTCAATTTAAATTCCAACGGGTCAATTGAAAGGCCCATTTAGACCTGCTCGTCCGAAACCTCTACAAAAAGGACCGCAAAAAAGTTTTCTTCAAATATTAGGAGTTCAAATAATTGATTAGGAGCTTTTCAACACAATTATATTTCAAAACCTCAATTTCTGTACTTTTTACTCAGTTAAAATTCCAACGGGTCCATTGAACGGCCCATTTCGACCCGCTCGTCCGAAACCTCTACAAAAAGGACTGCAAAACAAGTTTTAATCAAATTTTAGGAGTTCATGTAATTCATTAGGAGCTTTTCAAAACAATTATATTGCAAAACCTCAATTTCTGTACTTTTTACTCAGTTAAAATACCAACGGGTCCATTGAAAGGCCCATTTAGACCTGCTCGTCCGAAACCTCTACAAAAAGGACCGCAAAAATGTTTTATTCAAATATTAGGAGTTCAAATAATTGATTGGGAGCTTTTCAACACAATTATATTGCAAAACCTCAATTTCTGTACTTTTTACTCAGTTAAAATTCCAACGGGTACATTGTAAGGCCCATTTCGACCCTCTCGTCCGAAACCTCTACAAAAAGGACTGCAAAACAAGTTTTAATCAAATTTTAGGAGTTCGTGTAATTGATTAGGAGCTTTTCAACACAATTATATTGCAAAACCGCAATTTATGTACGTTTTACGCAATTAAAATTGCAACGGGTCCATTGAAATGCCCATTTAGACCTGCTCGTCCGAAACCTCTACAAAAAGGACCGCAAAAATGTTTTATTCAAATATTAGGAGTTCAAATAATTCATTAGGAGATTTTCAACAAAATTATATTGCAAAACCTCAATTTCTGTACTTTTTACTCAGTTAAAATTCCAACGGGTCCATTGAAAGGCCCATTTCGACCCGCTCTTCCGGAACCTTTACAAAAAGGACTGCAAAACAAGTTTTAATCAAATTTTAGGAGTTCATGTAATTGATTAGGAGCTTTTCAACACAATTTTATTGCAAAACCTCAATTTCTGTACTTTTTACTCAGTTAATATTCCAACGGGTCCATTGAAAGGCCCATTTAGACCTGCTCGTCCGAAACCTCTACAAAAAGGACTGCAAACCAAGTTTTAATCAAATATTAGGATTTCAAATAATTGATTAGGAGCTTTTCAACACAATTATATTGCAAAACCTCAATTTCTATAGTTTTTACTCATTTAAAATTCCAACGGGTCCATTGAAATGCCCATTTCGACCCGCTCGTCCGGAACCTCTACAAAAAGGACTGCAAAACAAGTTTTAATCAAATTTTAGGAGTTCATGTAACTGATTAGGAGCTTTTCAACACAATTTTATTGCAAAACCTCAATTTCTGTACTTTTTACTCAGTTAAATTTCCAACGGGTCCATTGAAAGGCCCATTTAGACCTGCTCGTCCGAAACCTCTACAAAAAGGACCGCAAAAGAGGTTTTAATCAAATTTTAGGAGTTCATGTAATTGATTAGGAGCTTTTCAACACAATTATATTGCAAAACCTCAATTTCTGTACTTTTTACTCATTTAAAATTCCAACGGGTCCGTTGAAAGGCCCAATTCGACCCGCTCGTCCGAAACCTCTACAAAAAGGACTGCAAAACAAGTTTTAATCAAATATTAGGAGTTCAAATAATTCATTAGTAGATTTTCAATAAAATTATATTGCAAAACCTCAATTTCTGTACTTTTTACTTAGTTAAAATTCCAACGGGTCCATTGAAAGGCCCATTTCGACCCGCTCGTCCGAAACCTCTACAAAAAGGACTGCAAAAATGTTTTATTCAAATATTAGGTGTTCAAATAATTGATTAGGAGCTTTTCAACACAAATATATTGCAAAACCTCAATTTCTGTACTTTTTACTCAGTTAAAATTCCAACGGGTCCATTGAAAGGCCCATTTCGACCCTCTCGTCCGAAACCTCTACAAAAAGGACCGCAAAACAAGTTTTAATCAAATTTTAGGAGTTCATGTAATTGATTAGAAGCTTTTCAACACAATTGCATTGCAAAACCTCAATTTCAGTACTTTTTACATAGTTAAAATTCCAATGGGTCCATTGAAAGGCCCATTTCGACCGGCTCGTCCGGAACCTCTACAAAAAGGACAGCAAAACAAGTTTTAATCAAATTTTAGGAGTTCATGTAATTGATTAGGAGCTTTTCAACACAATTTTATTGCAAAACCTCAATTTCTGTAATTTTTACTCAGTTAAAATTCCAACGGGTCCATTGAAAGTCCCATTTAGACCTGCTCGTCCGAAACCTCTACAAAAAGGACTAAAAAACAAGTTTTAATCAAATATTAGGAGTTCAAATAATTGATTAGGAGCTTTTTAACACAATTATATTGCAAAACCTCAATTTCTATAGTTTTTACTCATTTAAAATTCCAACGGGTCCATTGAAAGGCCCATTTCGACCCGCTCGTCCGAAACCTCAACAAAAAGGACTGCAAAACAAGTTTTAATCAAATTTTAGGAGTTCATGTAATTGATTATGAGCTTTTCAACACAATTATATTGCAAAACCTCAATTTCTGTACTTTTTACTAATTTAAAATTCCAACGGGTCCATTGAAAAGCCCATTTCGACCCGCTCGTCCGAAACCTCTACAAAAAGGACAGCAAAAATGTTTTATTCAAATATTAGGAGTTCAAATAATTGATTAGGAGCTTTTCAACACAATTATATTGCAAAACCTCAATTTCTGTACTTTTTACTCATTTAAAATTCCAACGGGTACATTGAGAGGCCCATTTCGACCCTCTCGTCCGAAACCTCTACAAAAAGGACCGCAAAACAAGTTTTAATCAAATTTTAGGAGTTCATGTAATTGATTAGAAGCTTTTCAACACAATTGCATTGCAAAACCTCAATTTCAGTACTTTTTACTCAGTTAAAATTCCAACGGGTCCATTGAAAGGCCCATTTCGACCCGCTCGTCCCAAACCTCTACAAAAAGGACCGCAAAAATGTTTTATTCAAATATTAGGAGTTCAAATAATTGATTAGGATCTTTTCAACACAATTATATTGCAAAACCTCAATTTCTGAACTTTTTACTCAGGTAAAATTCCAACGGGTCCATTGAAAGACCCATTTAGACCTGCTCGTCCGAAACCACTACAAAAAGGACCGCAAAAATGTTTTATACAAATATTAGGAGTTCAAATAATTGATTAGGAGCTTTTCAACACAATTATATTGCCAAACCTCAATTTCTGTACTTTTTACTCATTTAAAATTCCAACGGGTCCATTGAAAGGCCCATTTCGACCCGCTCGTCCGAAACCTCAACAAAAAGGACTGCAAAACAAGTTTTAATCAAATTTTAGGAGTTCATGTAATTGATTAGGAGCTTTTCAACACAATTATATTGCAAAACCTCAATTTCTGTACTTTTTACTCAGTTAAAATTCCAACAGGTCCATTGAAAGGCCCATTTAGACCTGCTCGTCCGAAACCTCTACAAAAAGGACTACAAAACAAGTTTTAATCAAATTTTAGGAGTTCATGTAATTGATTAGGAGCTTTTCAACACAATTATATTGCAAAACCTCAATTTCTGTACTTTTTACTCAGTTAAAATTCCAACTGGTCCATTGAAAGGCCCATTTAGACTTGCTCGTCTGAAACCTCTACAAAAAGGACTGGAAAAATGTTTTATTCAAATATTAGGCGTTCAAATAATTGATTAGGAGCTTTTCAACACAATTATATTGCAAAACCTCAATTTCTGTACTTTTTACTCAGTTAAAATTCCAACGGGTACATTGGAAGGCCCATTTCGACCCTCTCGTCTGAAACCTCTACAAAAAGGACCGCAAAACAAGTTTTAATCAAATTTTAGGAGTTCATGTAATTGATTAGAAGCTTTTCAACACAATTACATTGCAAAACCTCAATTTCAGTACTTTTTACTTAGTTAAAATTCCAACGGGTCCATTGAAAGGCCCATTTCGACCCGCTCGTCCGAAACCTCTACAAAAAGGACCGCAAAAATGTTTTATTCAAATATTAGGAGTTAAAATAATTGATTAGGAGCTTTTGAACACAATTATATTGCAAAACCTCAACTTCTGTACTTTTTACTCATTTAAAATTCCAACGGGTCCATTGAAAGGCCCATTTCGACCCGCTCGTCTGAAACCTCAACAAAAAGGTTTGCAAAACAAGTTTTAATCAAATTTTAGGAGTTCATGTAATTGATTAGGAGCTTTTCAACACAATTATATTGCAAAACCTCAATTTCTGTACTTTTTACTCAGTTAAAATTCCAACGGATCCAATGAAAGACCCATTTAGACCTGCTCGTCCGAAACCTCTACAAAAAGGACCGCAAAAATGTTTTATTCAAATATTAGGAGTTAAAATAATTGATTAGGAGCTTTTGAACACAATTATATTGCAAACAAGCAATTTTTGTACTTTTTACTCAGTTAAAATTCCAACGGGTACATTGAAAGGCCCATTTCGACCCGCTCGTCCGAAACCTCAACAAAAAGGACTGCAAAACAAGTTTTAATCAAATATTAGGAGTTCATGTAATTGATTAGGATCTTTTCAACACAATTATATTGAAAAACCTAAATTTCTGAACTTTTTACTCAGTTAAAATTCCAACGGGTCCATTGAAAGGCCCATTTATACCTACTCGTCCGAAACCTCTACAAAAAGGACCGCAAAAATGTTTTATTCAAATATTAGGAGTTCAAATAATTGATTAGGAGCTTTTCAACACAATTATATTGCAAAACCTCAATTTCTGTACTTTTTACTCAGTTAAAATTCCAACGGGTCCATTGAAAGGCCCATTTAGACCTGCTCGTCCAAAACCTCTGCAAAAAGGACCGCAAAAATATTTTATTCAAATATTAGGAGTTCAAATAGTTGATTAGGAGCTTTTCAACACAATTATATTGCAAAACCTCAATTTTTGTACTTTTTACTCATTTAAAATTCCAACGGGTCCATTGAAAGGCCCATTTCGACCCGCTTGTCCGAAACCTCAACAAAATGGACTGCAAAACAAGTTTTAATCAAACTTTAGGAGTTTATGTAATTGATTAGGAGCTTTTCAACACAATTATAATGCAAAACCTCAATTTCTATACTATTTACTCATTTAAAATTCCAACGGGTCCATTGAAAGGCCCATTTATACCTACTCGTCCGAAACCTCTACAAAAAGGACCGCAAAAATCTTTTATTCAAATATTAGGAGTTCAAATAATTGATTAGGAGCTTTTCAACACAATTATATTGCAAAACCTCAATTTCTGTACTTTTTACTCAGTTAAAATTCCAACGGGTCCATTGAAAGGCCCATTTAGACCTGCTCGTCCGAAACCTCTACAAAAATGACCGCAAAAATGTTTTATTAAAATACTTTGAGTTCAAATAATTGATTAGGAGATTTTCAACACAATTATATTGCAAAACCTCAATTTATGTATTTTTTACTCATTTAAAATTCCAACGGGTCCATTGAAAGGCCCATTTCGACCCGCTCGTCCGAAACTTCAACAAAAATGACTGCAGAACAAGTTTTAATCAAATTTTAGGAGTTCATGTAATTAATTAGGAGCTTTTCAACACAATTATATTGCAAAACCTCAATATCTGTACTTTTTACTCAGTTAAAATTCCAACGGGTCCATTGAAAGGCCCATTTACACTTGCTCGTCCGAAACCTCTACAAAAAGGACCGTAAAAATGTTTTATTCAAATATTAGGAGTTCAAATAATTGATTAGGAGCTTTTCAACACAATTATATTGCAAAACCTCAATTTCTGTACTTTTTACTCAGTTAAAATTCCAACGGGTACATTGAAAGGCCCATTTAGACCTGCTCGTCCGAAACCTCTACAAAAAGGACCGCAAAAATATTTTATTTAAATATTAGGAGTTCAAATAATTGATTAGGAGCTTTTCAACACATTTATATTGCAAAACCTCAATTTATGTACTTTTTACTCAGTTAAAATTCCAACGGGTCCATTGAAAGACCCATTTAGACCTGCTCGTCCGAAACCCCTACAAAAAGGACCGCAAAAATGTTTTATTCAAATATTAGGAGTTCAAATAATTGATTAGGAGCGTTTCAACACCATTACATTGCAAAACCTCAATTTCTGTAGTTTTTACTCAGTTAATATTCCAACGGGTCCATTGAAAGCCCCGTTTCGAACCTCTCGTCCGAAACCTCTATAAAAAGGAAAGCAAAAATGTTTTATTCAAACATTAGGAGTTCAAATAATTGATTAAGAGCTTTTCAACACAATTATATTGCAAAACCTCAATTTCTGTACTTTTTACTCAGTTAAAATTCTAACGGGTCCATTGAAAGGCCCATTTAGACCTGCTCGTCCGAAACCTCTACAAAAAGGACCGCAAAAATATTTTATTCAAATATTAGGAGTTCAAATAATTGATTAGGAGCTTTTCAACACAATTATATTGCAAAACCTCAATTTCTGTACTTTTTACTCATTTAAATTCCAACGGGTCCATTGAAAGGCCCATTTCGACCCGCTCGTCCAAAACCTCAACAAAAAGGACTGCAAAACAAGTTTTAATCAAACTTTAGGAGTTTATGTAATTGATTAGGAGCTTTTCAA
Organism: Hibiscus tridactylites; assembly: GCA_958450335.1. Taxonomy (NCBI): domain Eukaryota; kingdom Viridiplantae; phylum Streptophyta; class Magnoliopsida; order Malvales; family Malvaceae; genus Hibiscus; species Hibiscus tridactylites. The sequence goes on from OY288266.1 coordinate 55,551,440, forward strand.
CACAATTATAATGCAAAACCTCAATTTCTGTAATTTTTACTCATTTAAAATTCCAACGGGTCCATTGAAAGGCCCATTTATACTTACTCGTCCGAAACCTCTACAAAAAGAACCGCAAAAATGTTTTATTCAAATATTAGGAGTTTAAATAATTGATTAGGAGCTTTTCAACACAATTATATTGCAAAACCTCAATTTCTGTACTTTTTACTCAGTTAAAATTCCAGCGGGTCCATTGAAAGGCCCATTTAGACCTGCTCGTCCAAAACCTCTGCAAAAAGGACCGCAAAAATATTTTATTCAAATATTAGGAGTTCAAATAATTGATTAGGAGCTTTTCAACACAATTATATTGCAAAACCTCAATTTTTGTACTTTTTACTCATTTAAAATTCCAACGGGTCCATTGAAAGGCCCATTTCGACCCGCTTGTCCGAAATCTCAACAAAATGGACTGCAAAACAAGTTTTAATCAAACTTTAGGAGTTTATGTAATTGATTAGGAGCTTTTCAACACAATTATAATGCAAAACCTCAATTTCTATACTATTTACTCATTTAAAATTCCAACGGGTCCATTGAAAGGCCCATTTATACCTACTCGTCCGAAACCTCTACAAAAAGGACCGCAAAAATGTTTTATTCAAATATTAGGAGTTCAAATAATTGATTAGGAGCTTTTCAACACAATTATATTGCAAAACCTCAATTTCTGTACTTTTTACTCAGTTAAAATTCCAACGGGTCCATTGAAAGGCCCATTTAGACTTGCTCGTCCGAAACCTCTACAAAAAGGACCGCAAAAATGTTTTATTAAAATACTAGGAGTTCAAATAATTGATTAGGAGATTTTCAACACAATTATATTGCAAAACCTCAATTTCTGTATTTTTTACTCATTTAAAATTACAACGGGTCCATTGAAAGGCCCATTTCGACCCGCTCGTCCGAAACTTCAACAAAAATGACTGCAGAACAAGTTTTAATCAAATTTTAGGAGTTCATGTAATTGATTAGGAGCTTTTCAACACAATTATATTGCAAAACCTCAATATCTGTACTTTTTACTCAGTTAAAATTCCAACGGGTCCATTGAAAGGCCCATTTAGACTTGCTCGTCCGAAACCTCTACAAAAAGGACCATAAAAAGGTTTTATTCAAATATTAGGAGTTCAAATAATTGATTAGGAGCTTTTCAACACAATTATATTGCAAAACCTCAATTTCTGTAATTTTTACTCAGTTAAAATTCCAACGGGTACATTGAAAGGCCCATTTCGACCCGCTCGTCCGAAACCTCTACAAAAAGGACCGCAAAAATGTTTTATTTAAATATTAGGAGTTCAAATAATTTATTAGGAGCTTTTCAACACATTTATATTGCAAAACCTCAATTTATGTACTTTTTACTCAGTTAAAATTCCAACGGGTCCATTGAAAGACCCATTTAGACCTGCTCGTCCGAAACCTCTACAAAAAGGACCGCAAAAATGTTTTATTCAAATATTAGGAGTTCAAATAATTGATTAGGAGCTTTTCAACACAATTATATTGCAAAACCTCAATTTCTGTACTTTTTACTCATTTAAAATTCCAACGGGTCCATTGAAAGGCCCATTTCGACCCGCTCGTCCGAAACCACAACAAAAAGGACTGCAAAACAAGTTTTAATCAAATCTTAGGAGTTCATGTAATTGATTAGGAACTTTTCAACACAATTATACTGCAAAACTTAAATTTCTGTACTTTTTACTCAGTTAAAATTCCAACGGGTCCAATGAAAGGCTCATTTAGACCTGCTCGTCCGAAACCTCTACAAAAAGGACCGCAAAAATGTTTTATTCAAATATTAGGAGTTCAAATAATTGATTAGGAGCTTTTCAACACAATTATATTGCAAAACCTCAATTTTTGTTCTTTTTACTCAGTTAAAATTCCAACGGGTCCATTGAAAGGCCCATTTCGAACCGTTCGTCCGAAACCTCTACAAAAAGGACCGCAAAACAAGTTTTAATCAAACATTACGAGTTCAAATAATTGATTAGGAGCTTTTCAATACAATTATATTGCAAACAAGCAATTTTTGTACTTTTTACTCAGTTAAAATTCCAACGGGTACATTGAAAGGCCCATTTCGACCCGCTCGTCCAAAACCTCAACAAAAAGGACTGCAAAACAAGTTTTAATCAAATATTAGGAGTTCATGTAATTGATTAGGATCTTTTCAACACAATTATATTGAAAAACCTAAATTTCTGAACTTTTTACTCAGTTAAAATTCCAACGGGTCCATTGAAAGGCCCATTTATACCTACTCGTCCGAAACCTCTACAAAAAGGACCGCAAAAATGTTTTATTCAAATATTAGGAGTTCAAATAATTGATTAGGAGCTTTTCAACACAATTATATTGCAAAACCTCAATTTCTGTACTTTTTACTCAGTTAAAATTCCAACGGGTCCATTGAAAGGCCCATTTAGACCTGCTCGTCCAAAACCTCTGCAAAAAGGACCGCAAAAATATTTTATTCAAATATTAGGAGTTCAAATAGTTGATTAGGAGCTTTTCAACACAATTATATTGCAAAACCTCAATTTTTGTACTTTTTACTCATTTAAAATTCCAACGGGTCCATTGAAAGGCCCATTTCGACCCGCTTGTCCGAAACCTCAACAAAATGGACTGCAAAACAAGTTTTAATCAAACTTTAGGAGTTTATGTAATTGATTAGGAGCTTTTCAACACAATTATAATGCAAAACCTCAATTTCTATACTATTTACTCATTTAAAATTCCAACGGGTCCATTGAAAGGCCCATTTATACCTACTCGTCCGAAACCTCTACAAAAAGGACCGCAAAAATCTTTTATTCAAATATTAGGAGTTCAAATAATTGATTAGGAGCTTTTCAACACAATTATATTGCAAAACCTCAATTTCTGTACTTTTTACTCAGTTAAAATTCCAACGGGTCCATTGAAAGGCCCATTTAGACTTGCTCGTCCGAAACCTCTACAAAAAGGACCGCAAAAATGTTTTATTAAAATACTAGGAGTTCAAATAATTGATTAGGAGATTTTCAACACAATTATATTGCAAAACCTCAATTTCTGTATTTTTTACTCATTTAAAATTACAACGGGTCCATTGAAAGGCCCATTTCGACCCGCTCGTCCGAAACTTCAACAAAAATGACTGCAGAACAAGTTTTAATCAAATTTTAGGAGTTCATGTAATTGATTAGGAGCTTTTCAACACAATTATATTGCAAAACCTCAATATCTGTACTTTTTACTCAGTTAAAATTCCAACGGGTCCATTGAAAGGCCCATTTAGACTTGCTCGTCCGAAACCTCTACAAAAAGGACCATAAAAAGGTTTTATTCAAATATTAGGAGTTCAAATAATTGATTAGGAGCTTTTCAACACAATTATATTGCAAAACCTCAATTTCTGTAATTTTTACTCAGTTAAAATTCCAACGGGTACATTGAAAGGCCCATTTCGACCCGCTCGTCCGAAACCTCTACAAAAAGGACCGCAAAAATGTTTTATTTAAATATTAGGAGTTCAAATAATTTATTAGGAGCTTTTCAACACAATTATATTGCAAAACCTCAATTTATGTACTTTTTACTCAGTTAAAATTCCAACGGGTCCATTGAAAGACCCATTTAGACCTGCTTGTCCGAAACCTCTACAAAAAGGACCGCAAAAATGTTTTATTCAAATATTAGGAGTTCAAATAATTGATTAGGAGCTTTTCAACACAATTATATTGCAAAACCTCAATTTCTGTACTTTTTACTCATTTAAAATTCCAACGGGTCCATTGAAAGGCCCATTTCGACCCGCTCGTCCGAAACCACAACAAAAAGGACTGCAAAACAAGTTTTAATCAAATCTTAGGAGTTCATGTAATTGATTAGGAACTTTTCAACACAATTATACTGCAAAACTTAAATTTCTGTACTTTTTACTCAGTTAAAATTCCAACGGGTCCAATGAAAGGCTCATTTAGACCTGCTCGTCCGAAACCTCTACAAAAAGGACCGCAAAAATGTTTTATTCAAATATTAGGAGTTCAAATAATTGATTAGGAGCTTTTCAACACAATTATATTGCAAAACCTCAATTTTTGTTCTTTTTACTCAGTTAAAATTCCAACGGGTCCATTGAAAGGCCCATTTCGAACCGTTCGTCCGAAACCTCTACAAAAAGGACCGCAAAACAAGTTTTAATCAAACATTACGAGTTCAAATAATTGATTAGGAGCTTTTCAATACAATTATATTGCAAACAAGCAATTTTTGTACTTTTTACTCAGTTAAAATTCCAACGGGTACATTGAAAGGCCCATTTCGACCCGCTCGTCCAAAACCTCAACAAAAAGGACTGCAAAACAAGTTTTAATCAAATATTAGGAGTTCATGTAATTGATTAGGATCTTTTCAACACAATTATATTGAAAAACCTAAATTTCTGAACTTTTTACTCAGTTAAAATTCCAACGGGTCCATTGAAAGGCCCATTTATACCTACTCGTCCGAAACCTCTACAAAAAGGACCGCAAAAATGTTTTATTCAAATATTAGGAGTTCAAATAATTGATTAGGAGCTTTTCAACACAATTATATTGCAAAACCTCAATTTCTGTACTTTTTACTCAGTTAAAATTCCAACGGGTCCATTGAAAGGCCCATTTAGACCTGCTCGTCCAAAACCTCTGCAAAAAGGACCGCAAAAATATTTTATTCAAATATTAGGAGTTCAAATAGTTGATTAGGAGCTTTTCAACACAATTATATTGCAAAACCTCAATTTTTGTACTTTTTACTCATTTAAAATTCCAACGGGTCCATTGAAAGGCCCATTTCGACCCGCTTGTCCGAAACCTCAACAAAATGGACTGCAAAACAAGTTTTAATCAAACTTTAGGAGTTTATGTAATTGATTAGGAGCTTTTCAACACAATTATAATGCAAAACCTCAATTTCTATACTATTTACTCATTTAAAATTCCAACGGGTCCATTGAAAGGCCCATTTATACCTACTCGTCCGAAACCTCTACAAAAAGGACCGCAAAAATCTTTTATTCAAATATTAGGAGTTCAAATAATTGATTAGGAGCTTTTCAACACAATTATATTGCAAAACCTCAATTTCTGTACTTTTTACTCAGTTAAAATTCCAACGGGTCCATTGAAAGGCCCATTTAGACTTGCTCGTCCGAAACCTCTACAAAAAGGACCGCAAAAATGTTTTATTAAAATACTAGGAGTTCAAATAATTGATTAGGAGATTTTCAACACAATTATATTGCAAAACCTCAATTTCTGTATTTTTTACTCATTTAAAATTACAACGGGTCCATTGAAAGGCCCATTTCGACCCGCTCGTCCGAAACTTCAACAAAAATGACTGCAGAACAAGTTTTAATCAAATTTTAGGAGTTCATGTAATTGATTAGGAGCTTTTCAACACAATTATATTGCAAAACCTCAATATCTGTACTTTTTACTCAGTTAAAATTCCAACGGGTCCATTGAAAGGCCCATTTAGACTTGCTCGTCCGAAACCTCTACAAAAAGGACCATAAAAAGGTTTTATTCAAATATTAGGAGTTCAAATAATTGATTAGGAGCTTTTCAACACAATTATATTGCAAAACCTCAATTTCTGTAATTTTTACTCAGTTAAAATTCCAACGGGTACATTGAAAGGCCCATTTCGACCCGCTCGTCCGAAACCTCTACAAAAAGGACCGCAAAAATGTTTTATTTAAATATTAGGAGTTCAAATAATTTATTAGGAGCTTTTCAACACAATTATATTGCAAAACCTCAATTTATGTACTTTTTACTCAGTTAAAATTCCAACGGGTCCATTGAAAGACCCATTTAGACCTGCTTGTCCGAAACCTCTACAAAAAGGACCGCAAAAATGTTTTATTCAAATATTAGGAGTTCAAATAATTGATTAGGAGCTTTTCAACACAATTATATTGCAAAACCTCAATTTCTGTACTTTTTACTCATTTAAAATTCCAACGGGTCCATTGAAAGGCCCATTTCGACCCGCTCGTCCGAAACCACAACAAAAAGGACTGCAAAACAAGTTTTAATCAAATCTTAGGAGTTCATGTAATTGATTAGGAACTTTTCAACACAATTATACTGCAAAACTTAAATTTCTGTACTTTTTACTCAGTTAAAATTCCAACGGGTCCAATGAAAGGCTCATTTAGACCTGCTCGTCCGAAACCTCTACAAAAAGGACCGCAAAAATGTTTTATTCAAATATTAGGAGTTCAAATAATTGATTAGGAGCTTTTCAACACAATTATATTGCAAAACCTCAATTTTTGTTCTTTTTACTCAGTTAAAATTCCAACGGGTCCATTGAAAGGCCCATTTCGAACCGTTCGTCCGAAACCTCTACAAAAAGGACCGCAAAACAAGTTTTAATCAAACATTACGAGTTCAAATAATTGATTAGGAGCTTTTCAATACAATTATATTGCAAACAAGCAATTTTTGTACTTTTTACTCAGTTAAAATTCCAACGGGTACATTGAAAGGCCCATTTCGACCCGCTCGTCCAAAACCTCAACAAAAAGGACTGCAAAACAAGTTTTAATCAAATATTAGGAGTTCATGTAATTGATTAGGATCTTTTCAACACAATTATATTGAAAAACCTAAATTTCTGAACTTTTTACTCAGTTAAAATTCCAACGGGTCCATTGAAAGGCCCATTTATACCTACTCGTCCGAAACCTCTACAAAAAGGACCGCAAAAATGTTTTATTCAAATATTAGGAGTTCAAATAATTGATTAGGAGCTTTTCAACACAATTATATTGCAAAACCTCAATTTCTGTACTTTTTACTCAGTTAAAATTCCAACGGGTCCATTGAAAGGCCCATTTAGACCTGCTCGTCCAAAACCTCTGCAAAAAGGACCGCAAAAATATTTTATTCAAATATTAGGAGTTCAAATAGTTGATTAGGAGCTTTTCAACACAATTATATTGCAAAACCTCAATTTTTGTACTTTTTACTCATTTAAAATTCCAACGGGTCCATTGAAAGGCCCATTTCGACCCGCTTGTCCGAAACCTCAACAAAATGGACTGCAAAACAAGTTTTAATCAAACTTTAGGAGTTTATGTAATTGATTAGGAGCTTTTCAACACAATTATAATGCAAAACCTCAATTTCTATACTATTTACTCATTTAAAATTCCAACGGGTCCATTGAAAGGCCCATTTATACCTACTCGTCCGAAACCTCTACAAAAAGGACCGCAAAAATCTTTTATTCAAATATTAGGAGTTCAAATAATTGATTAGGAGCTTTTCAACACAATTATATTGCAAAACCTCAATTTCTGTACTTTTTACTCAGTTAAAATTCCAACGGGTCCATTGAAAGGCCCATTTAGACCTGCTCGTCCGAAACCTCTACAAAAATGACCGCAAAAATGTTTTATTAAAATACTTTGAGTTCAAATAATTGATTAGGAGATTTTCAACACAATTATATTGCAAAACCTCAATTTATGTATTTTTTACTCATTTAAAATTCCAACGGGTCCATTGAAAGGCCCATTTCGACCCGCTCGTCCGAAACTTCAACAAAAATGACTGCAGAACAAGTTTTAATCAAATTTTAGGAGTTCATGTAATTAATTAGGAGCTTTTCAACACAATTATATTGCAAAACCTCAATATCTGTACTTTTTACTCAGTTAAAATTCCAACGGGTCCATTGAAAGGCCCATTTACACTTGCTCGTCCGAAACCTCTACAAAAAGGACCGTAAAAATGTTTTATTCAAATATTAGGAGTTCAAATAATTGATTAGGAGCTTTTCAACACAATTATATTGCAAAACCTCAATTTCTGTACTTTTTACTCAGTTAAAATTCCAACGGGTACATTGAAAGGCCCATTTAGACCTGCTCGTCCGAAACCTCTACAAAAAGGACCGCAAAAATATTTTATTTAAATATTAGGAGTTCAAATAATTGATTAGGAGCTTTTCAACACATTTATATTGCAAAACCTCAATTTATGTACTTTTTACTCAGTTAAAATTCCAACGGGTCCATTGAAAGACCCATTTAGACCTGCTCGTCCGAAACCCCTACAAAAAGGACCGCAAAAATGTTTTATTCAAATATTAGGAGTTCAAATAATTGATTAGGAGCGTTTCAACACAATTATATTGCAAAACCTCAATTTCTGTACTTTTTACTCATTTAAAATTCCAACGGGTCCATTGAAAGGCCCATTTTGACCCGCTCGTCTGAAACCTCAACAAAAAGGACTGCAAAACAAGTTTTAATCAAATCTTAGGAGTTCATGTAATTGATTAGGAGCTTCTCAACACAATTATACTGCAAAACCTCAATTTATGTACTTTTTACTCAATTAAAATTCCAACGGGTCCAATGAAAGGCCCATTTAGACCTGCTCGTCCGAAACCTCTACAAAAAGGACCGCAAAAATGTTTTATTCAAATATTAGGAGTTCAAATAATTGATTAGGAGCTTTTCAACACAATTATATTGCAAAACCTCAATTTTTGTTCTTTTTACTTAGTTAAAATTCCAACGGGTCCATTGAAAGGCCCATTTCGACCCTCTCGTCCGAAACCTCTACAAAAAGGACCGCAAAATAAGTTTTAATCAAATTTTAGGAGTTCATGTAATTGATTACAAGCTTTTCAACACAATTACATTGCAAAACCTCAATTTATGTACTTTTTACTAAGTTAAAATTCCAACGGGTCGATTGAAAGGCCCATTTCGACCCGCTCGTCCGAAACCTCAACAAAAAGGACTGCAAAACAAGTTTTAATCAAATTTTAGGAGTTCATGTAATTGATTAGAAGCTTTTCAACACAATTACATTGCAAAACCTCGATTTCTGTAGTTATTACTCATTTAAAATTCCAACGGGTCCATTGAAAGGCCCGTTTCGAACCGCTCGTTTGAAACCTCTACAAAAAGGACCGCAAAAATGTTTTATTCAAATATTAGGAGTTCAAATAATTGATTAGGAGATTTTCAACACAATTATATTGCAAAACCTCAATTTTTGTACTTTTTACTCAGTTAAAATTCCAACGGGTCCATTGAAAGGCCCATTTAGACCTGCTCGTCTGAAACCTCTACAAAAAGGACCGCAAAAATATTTTATTCAATTATTAGGAGTTCAAATAATCGATTAGGAGCTTTTCAACACAATTATATTGCAAAACCTCAATTTCTGTACTTTTTACTCAGTTAAAATTCCAACGGGTCCATTGAAAGGCCCATTTAGACCTGCTCGTCCGAAACCTCTACAAAAAGGACCGCAAAACAAGTTTTAATCAAAATTTAGGAGTTCATGTAATTGATTAGGAGCTTTTCAACACAATTATATTGCAAAACCTCAATTTCTGTACTTTTTACTCAGTTAAAATTCCAACAAGTCCATTGAAAGGCCCATTTAGACCTGCTCGTCTGAAACCTCTACAAAAAGGACCGCAAAAATATTTTATTCAATTATTAGGAGTTCAAATAATTGATTAGGAGCTTTTCAACACAATTATATTGCAAAACCTCACTTTCTGTACTTTCTACTCAGTTAAAATTCCAACAGGTCCATTGAAAGGCCCATTTAGACCTGCTCGTCCGAAACCTCTAGAAAAGGACTGCAAAACATGTTTTAATCAAATTTTAGGAGTTCATGTAATTGTTTAGGAGCTTTTCAACACAATTATATTGCAAAACCTCAATTTCTGTACTTTTTACTCAGTTAAAATTCCAACGGGTCCATTGAAAGGCCCATTTCGACCAGCTCGTCCGAAACCTCAACAAAAAGGACTGCAAAACAAGTTTTAATCAAATTTTAGGAGTTCATGTAATTGATTAGGAGATTTTCAACACAATTATATTGCAAAACCAAAATTTCTGTACTTTTTACTCAGTTAAAATTCCAACGGGTCCATTGAAAGGCCCATTTATACCTGCTCGTCCGAAACCTCTACAAAAAGGACTACAAAACAAGTTTTAATCAAATTTTAGGAGTTCATGTAATTGATTAGGAGCTTTTCAACACAATTATATTGCAAAACCTCAATTTTTGTACTTTTTACTCAGTTAAAATTCCAACTGGTCCATTGAAAGGCCCATTTAGACTTGCTCGTCTGAAATCTCTACAAAAAGGACCGCAAAAATGTTTTATTCAAATATTAGGCGTTCAAATAATTGATTAGGAGCTTTTCAACACAATTATATTGCAAAACCTCAATTTCTGTACTTTTTACTCAGTTAAAATTCAGATGGGTCCAATGAAAGGCCCATTTAGACCTGCTCGTCCGAAACCTCTACAAAAAGGACTGCAAAACAAGTTTTAATCAAATTTCAGGAGTTCATGTAATTGATTAGAAGCTTTTCAACACAATTACATTGCAAAACCTCAATTTCTGTACTTTTTACTCAGTTAAAATTCCAACGGGTCCATTGAAAGGCCCGTTTCGATCCGCTCGTCCGAAACCTCTACAAAAAGGACCGCAAAAATGTTTTATTCAAATATTAGGAGTTCAAATAATTGATTAGGAGCTTTTCAACATAATTATATTGCAAAACCTCAATTTCTGTACTTTTTACTCAGTTAAAATTCCAACGGGTCCATTGAAAGGCCCATTTAGACCTGCTCGTCCGAAACCTCTACAAAAAGGACCGCAAAAAATTTTTATTCAAATATTAGGAGTTCAAATAATTGATTAGGAGCTTTTCAACACAATTATATTGCAAAACCTCAATTTCTGTACTTTTTACTCATTTAAAATTCCAACGGGTCCATTGAAAGGCCCATTTCTACCCGCTCGTCCGAAACCTCAACAAAAAGGACTGCAAAACAAGTTTTAATCAAACTTTATTAGTTCATGTAATTGGTTAGGAGCTTTTCAACACAATTATATTGCAAAATCTCAATTTCTGTACTTTTTACTCAGTTAAAATTCCAACGGGTCCATTGAAAGGCCCATTTCGACCTGCTCGTCCGAAACCTCAACAAAAAGGACTGCAAAACAAATTTTAATCAAATTTTAGGAGTTCATGTAATTGATTAGGAGCTTTTCAACACAATTATATTGCAAAACCTCGATTTCTGTACTTTTTACCTAGTTAAAATTCTAACGGGTCCATTGAAAGGCCCATTTAGACATGCTCGTCCGAAACCTCTACAAAAAGGACTGCAAAACAAGTTTTAATCAAATTTTAGGAGTTTATGTAATTGATTAGGAGCTTTTCAAAACAATTATATTGCAAAACCTCAATTTTTGTACTTTTTACTCAGTTAAAATTCCAACGGGTCCATTGAAAGGCCCATTTAGACCTGCTCGTCTGAAACCTCTACAAAAAGGACCGCAAAAACGTTTTACTCAAATATTAGGAGTTCAAATAATTTATTAGGAGCTTTTCAACATAATTATATTGTAAAACCTCAATTTCTGTACTTTTTACTCAGTTAAAATTCCAACGGGTCCATTGAAAGGACCATTTAGACCTGCTCGTCCGAAACCTCTACAAAAAGGACCACAAAAATGTTTTATTCAAATATTAGTTGTAACACCCCAATTTTGGGCTTAGAAGTTTTGGGTTTGGACTGGATCGGTCGGGTTGCGGTTCGAATATAAAAGGGTGATTTTAGGAAAGCCTAGTTCGGGTGATGTGAGCACGTTTATGCCACCCAACGATGCAACTTCAAACTTTCTGGGAAGTTTGCTTTTTCATTTGTTACATACTGATGTGTAACATTTCTTATACTTATATTATTTATATCAGTGTGTTTACTATTTATATAGTATGTTTGGTGTGTTTTGAATAAGTTTGATATAACTTATGGTGTGTTTATATTTGTTTGTGTGTTAATAAATAATTGTGCACTTGTTTACGATTTGTATTATTGTTTCCATTAAGTTTACAATGCTTTGATGGGAGTTTGTTGCCTTTTGACATAGGTACGTAGGAGGACACTAGCTCAAGTGAGTATATGCAGCTCCACTCCAGCTCAAGTGAGCATATGCAGCTCAAATCCAGCTCAGGAGTGTGCAACCAGCTCATTTTCAGCTCATCACACTTTCAGCTAGTTCGTTTCAGCTCAGCTCATTTCCAGTCAGCTCAACTTTAGCTCCACTAGCTCAACTTCAGCTGACAAGTCCAGAAGTAGCTGAAAAGCGTCTTGCATATCGAGGAGTGTGCTAGTGCACATGTGGCAGCCTAGGTGGCATCCGGTCATCTCCAGCACCCACGTGGCAGCTTGACACATGTGTCTGAATGTGCAGCCAAATCAGTCCATTTTCTCCTTCATTATGTGCCATTTGCAAGAAAGGATAAGCCCAAGTGGTTATGTTTGAATTTCAAACATAAAAATCACATGTTAAATGTGATTTTCATGTGTTTTGGGCGCCTAAACTCTTGGCTGCCAATTGAGTCCGCCCAAAAGGAGTTATTTTCACTCAAATTCAATTTTTAAACTCCTTTTAATATCAGCCACACAACTTAAACGAATTTGGCAGCCCTTGTACCTATATATATATGTGTGTTTAAACAATGTAATTTGGGGGTAAGATATTTTGGAAATAAAATTTTTGAGAGAGTTTCTCTTGTTCGGTTCTTTTTAGAACTATATTTTAACATTTCAGACTTTGTTTTGAATTGTCAAATTTACTTGATACTTCGGGCTCCTAGATCGCTATCTACTGGGTCCAAGTCCTCCGACGTGAAGCATATTCGATTCGGGTTTGCTCAGTAGATTGTGCAAGTTCTTTCGAGCTTTCCGTCTTTGACGTTAGACAGATTCGATTCGGGTTCGTTCAGCAGATTGTTCGAGTTCTTTCGAGTTTAACGTTGCCAAACTTTCGCTGATTTTTCCAGCAACGTTTCTACCATTTTAGGACACCAAAACAGCCATGAACGCTACTTGAAGCATTCCTCCTTTTTCGTCGTCCAAATCTGCCCAGAAATTCCTACACCCTTTTTCTTTGTTTCTTTTTATTTCTTTATATTTATCTTGTTATTTTAACTATCTAAAAACGTCCAATCTTGTGTTTTATTGCAGAGAAATGTTTGCTACGATCCTAGATCCGTTTACGAACAAGGAGCGTTGTTTCTGAAGCAACGTACCCTTTATCATATGGTATCAGAGCTTTGGTCGGATTATAGCACTTTCTGCACTACAAGAAATAAAAAACAAAAAAGTAAAAAAAATCGAAACTCTGAAAAAAGTCAAAGTTTGACCAAAAAGTCAAAGTCAACAAAAAATATCGGAAAAAATTCAAAAAAATCAGATTCGAATATTTGGTGTATATTTACGTTTATATGCGTTGTTGGTTCGTGAAAATGATGAAGGATGATCAAATTTGCCATGGAATGCTTCGAAATCACCCGAAACAAATTCTTCTTGTTTGTTCGGTGATAGGGTCGCTGCAAGCATTCCTATTGCAGTAAGTTCTTTGTTTCCGTTCCTTCATTTCATTTTTCAGCCTTGTTCTTCGTTTCATCACCAATTTTCCAGCCACCTTTCTTTTATTCTCTAACCTTTTATTTTTATTTTAACAGCCCCTAAATTATTCCTAACCTTTGTTTTCTTCACCTCTTTAAGTTTTTCTTGAAAGTTGACACAGTTAACAAGTCTGAAGGATCAAGTTAGTTTCTTAAAGAACTGATTACGAGAGATCGAGTAGAAAAGGAATTTGAGCATGTGAGAATAGAAAGGGAGACAAAAAGAGCCATTCAAACATTCTCCCGAGTGAAACACGAGCGTTGAGTGCAATTGTTGAGCGATCTTTCCTTGGAGTGATCCGTGAGAAAATTTGTTGAGTGTGTTGCTGTGAGGTCCTTTATTTTATTTTATTTTATTTCACTAACATATATATATATATTGTGTTTTTTTTGTTTTTTTTTCAACATGGCAGGTTCTGATGATAATTCGGGTGAACAACAACCACCGAATCTTCAGATGCAAGCCTTAGAGCGTATGATGCAACGAGTGATTGCAAATGCATTGAAACCTATACATTCTCAATTGGATAGATTAGATGGGGGTGGTTCCCATTCTGTCCATGAAGAGATAAATGATGACAATGTGCAGACATTTGCTACCGGTGAAGCACTTGTTGACAAGAGAAGTCTGAATGATCAGCCAGCACAGGATAAACCGCAACGAAACAACCTCTTCCATACGAGAGGCAATGTGAACGACAAGGTATGTATTGTGATTATTGATAGTGGTAGTTGTGCTAACGTTGCTAGTACTCTCATGGTTGACAAGTTAGGATTGAAGACGACCACGCATCCCAATCCGTACAAGTTACAATGGTTGAATGATGGTGTTGAAATCAAAGTTACAGAACAAGTTGTTATACCATTTTTCATTGGTAAATACAAGGATGAGGTAACTTGTGATGTTTGTTCTATGGATACTTGTCATTTGTTGTTAGGAAGACCGTGGCAGTATGATAAGAGAGTTTTGTACGATTGTTACACCAATCGATACTCTTTTACTCATGAGGGAAAAAAGGTAACTTTGGCACCTATGACTCCAAGTGAAGTATATGAAGACGAAGTTCGTTTGAAAGCGAGTACTGCAGCTTGGAAAGCCAGCAAAGAGAAGAATGACTGTGACAAAGAAGAAGTGAACTCAAAGGTTTTATCTGATTCTACGTTTTCTTCTATTTCTTCTTCTAACTTGCAGGTTAATAAGGTGATTCCATGTGAAGTTCCCAAGGTTGCTACTGTTGGTATGTCTAGTGCATCTATGTCCTTTTTAGATATTCAGCAAACTTCTTTACCACGGTTTGACGTTCCTTTCCATTGCACTACTGATTTTTCATTTTTATATGCTGATTTCTTTGTTTATACATTGGATTGTGAACAACCTTGTGTTGTGTTCTGGATGATCGTCGAGATTCTTGTTGTTCCTTGGAGTTTCCTTTGTATGTCATTGTTTGCAGGATTTCGAATGTGCAACAAGCATTGTCTGACTTCATGTTGTGCATTATTCGGAAAGGTACAAGAAAGAAGGCATTTCCATTTGTGTTCTTTGTAAAAGAACTTGGTTCGAAAGGATGGCATATGTGCCGAGCAAGACGACTGAAGAAGTTCCCTGCCAAGCGAAAGTCGAAATTGTTCCCTTTTAAAATGAGGGTCGATTTGGGGACAAATCGCATTAAAGAAGGGGGGTGATGTGAGCACGTTTATGCCACCCAACGATGCAACTTCAAACTTTCAGGGAAGTTTGCTTTTTCATTTGTTACATACTGATGTGTAACATTTCTTATACTTATATTATTTATATCAGTGTGTTTACTATGTATATAGTATGTTTGGTGTGTTTTGAATAAGTTTGATATAACTTATGGTGTGTTTATATTTGTTTGTGTGTTAATAAATAATTGTGCACTTGTTTACGATTTGTATTATTGTTTCCATTAAGTTTACAATGCTTTGATGGAAGTTTGTTGCCTTTTGACATAGGTACGTAGGAGGACACTAGCTCAAGTGAGTATATGCAGCTCCACTCCAGCTCAAGTGAGCATATGCAGCTCAAATAAAAAAATGGACCTCACTGCTCTGATACCATATGATAAAGGGGTACGTTGCTTCAGAAACAACGCTCCTTGTTCGTAAACGGATCTAGCATCGTAGCAAACATTTCTCTGCAATAAAACACAAGATTGGACGTTTTTAGATAGTTAAAATAACAAGATAAATATAAAGAAATAAAAAGAAACAAAGAAAAAGGGTGTAGGAATTTCTGGGCAGATTTGGACGACGAAAAAGGACGAATGCTTCAAGTAGCGTTCGTGGCTGTTTTGGTGTCCTAAAATAGTAGAAACGTTGCTGGAAAAATCAGCGAAAGTTTGGCAACGTTAAACTCGAAAGAACTCGAACAATCTGCTGAACGAACCCGAATCGAATCTGTCTAACGTCAAAGACGGAAAGCTCGAAAGAACCTGCACAATCTACTGAGCAAACCCGAATCGAATATGCTTCACGTCGGAGGACTTGGACCCACTAGATAGCGATCTAGGAACCCGAAGTATCAAGTAAATTTGACAATTCAAAATAAAGTCTGAAATGTCAAAATATAGTTCTAAAAAGAACCGAACAAGAGAAACTCTCTCAAAAATTTTATTTCCAAAATATCTTACCCCCAAATTACATTGTTTAAACACATATATATAGGTACAAGGGCTGCCAAATTCGTTTAAGTTGTGTGGCTGATATTAAAAAGAGTTTAAAAATTGAATTTGAGTGAAAATAACTCCTTTTGGGCGGACTCAATTGGCAGCCACAAGTTTAGGCGCCCAAAACACATGAAAATCACATCTAACATGTGATTTTTATGTTTGAAATTCAAACATAACCACTCGGGCTTATCCTTTCCTGCAAATGGCACATAATGAAGGAGAAAATGGGCTGATTTGGCTGCACATTCAGACACATGTGTCAAGCTGCCACGTGGGTGCTGGAGATGACTGGATGCCACCTAGGCTGCCACATGTGCACTAGCACACTCCTCGATATGCAAGACGTTTTTCAGCTACTTCTGGACTTGTCAGCTGAAGTTGAGCTAGTGGAGCTAAAGTTGAGCTGACTGGAAATGAGCTGAGCTGAAACGAACTAGCTGAAAGTGTGATGAGCTGAAAATGAGCTGGTTGCACACTCCTGAGCTGGATTTGAGCTGCATATGCTCACTTGAGCTGGAGTAGAGCTGCATATACTCACTTGAGCTAGTGTCCTCCTACGTACCTATGTCAAAAGGCAACAAACTTCCATCAAAGCATTGTAAACTTAATGGAAACAATAATACAAATCGTAAACAAGTGCACAATTATTTATTAACACACAAACAAATATAAACACACCATAAGTTATATCAAACTTATTCAAAACACACCAAACATACTATATACATAGTAAACACACTGATATAAATAATATAAGTATAAGAAATGTTACACATCAGTATGTAACAAATGAAAAAGCAAACTTCCCTGAAAGTTTGAAGTTGCATCGTTGGGTGGCATAAACGTGCTCACATCAGTGATTTTAGGAAAGCCTAGTTCGGGATGCATTAAAAAATGGAAAATTATCTTAAAATTCTCTTTTATTATATATAAGAGAGTGGTGAAATCAATTTTACAAAATGAGGTTTTGAAATGTGACATTTCAAGTTAGTGACTAAAATGTAATTTTTGAAAAGTTGGTGACTGTTTTAAAAGGATTGAAACTTTGAATCTTTAAGGAGCTAATTTACCCAAGAATAGTTTTCTCCAGATTTTTCTTAATATTAAATATTTAATTAATGATTTTTAATTAAAGGAAAAAGGAGGGAAATAGATATTTTGTTGTCATAACTAACTTTTCTCAAAATTTTCCATTTCTTTTCTCTCAACTTTTCTCTCAGCCCAAACACTTTTTCCCCAGCCAATTTTCCTCTGATTTTAACATCTAAAGATGAGATTTCAATCTTCATTTGATCTCTAATCATTTCTACATCAAAACCTTAGCATTTGCTTATTGAATTTTCAAGAATCTTGATTCCAAACAAGGAGAAACTCACATTTAGAGGTATGAACGTCCTTCTCCTCTAAATACTCAGTTCTTTACTGAAATTCCCAAGTTCTCAATCCTTGATTTGAGTTTTATTAAAGGTTTTATGGTTGTGTTCTTGATCTTGGCTTTAAAATGCAAGATTTGGTTTAATTTTGATGAAATTCGTATGAAATGATTGGGCACTATTTTGAGATGTCTTTTTGATGTAAATTGGATGTATAATTGGTGTGAAATTGAGGTTTAATCAATGCAATCCCGAATAGGTTGATTTTTCCTAAGTTTTGCTTGAGTTAATTATGGTTTTTGGGGTGATTTTGATGTTCTGCTATAGCTGGAGGTATAATGACGTGATTAGATCCTTTTTGGATGTTAATTGATGTATAAGTATGTTTGGAATTGATGGATCTTGGCTGGGTAATGTTGTAGAGGTGTTTGGATGTGATTTCGGTTGTGTTTGGTAGCCGAAATGTGAGTGTTGATGTGAGCAGCGAGTTTAGGTGTCTTGATTGAAGATATTAATGCATGATGATGCATTAATCCTCTGCTTTGATGTGTTTAAAACAGGGGAGACATCTTCGGATCCTTGTGGTGTTGATCCGGAAGCTTGATTGGTGTTTCGGCAAGCTTGGGAAACGGAATCGGTGAGTGAAGTTGGTTTTCAGCTTTGAAACCAATGTTTTGAAGGTTTTGGGAGCTTAGTTTAAGTCTAAACAACTTAACTAAGCTCAAGAGTAAGTTTTCGGAAAAACTCTCTTGTTGATGAGCCATGAGTTGGTTGAATGCAAGGTGATTTGTTTGCATGTGTAAATTCCGTTTTTGGAAGCAAATTTTAGCATGTTTATTGCTGGTTTTATAAGCCATGTGTTGAAGGATGCTCAAGGTAAGAGATCCTTGGTTTTACATTGGTAAATGTGATTTCAATGCATAGTGATACATGTGGATTTAATGGCTTTGTTAAATGCTTTAAAACAGTGAATTAATGATGTTAAATGATGTATATTGGCAAGTGATGTGTTGGTTAAAAGTACTTGAATCGGATATAGTTAGCCGGCTATAGGGTTGGGTGCATCGTGAATAAAGTCGCCTTGGATGTTGAGGGGTTGTGATTGTACCGTAAACTCCATCCAAGTCCACTAACGTGATGGTTAGGTTCATCATGGTGGTTAAAAAGTCCATGAGTGGATCTTGTGTTAAGATTACAATGGTGGTTAAAAGTCCATGTATGGATCTTGTGTTGTGTGTCCCGTGTTCTCGTTAGTGATGTTATACAACTACCAATGAGTGATGTGGAGGGGTTGTGATTGTACCATAGTCTCCATCACGGGTGTTGAGGGGTTGTGATTGTACCATGCTCCACCTTGATATTGGTAGTGTGTATGAAGCGTATGGGACAACGCTTGTAATCCGCGTATCCGATTGTGTTTTGAGTTGAAAAATGTTATGGATTATCACTTGTAAGCCAATATGACATGATGATGGATTGAAGCATGAGATGCTTGGTTTGTATGCATATTTGTATGATAAATGTTGTTTTAAAACTAAAGGTCTTAAAAAGGTGTTTTCACAAATGCATTATTGTAATATTTTAATTGAGCATTCCTCACTAAGCTATGTGCTTACGCTCTCTCTTTCTTAAACCAATAATGAAGAGCATTGAAGTGCTAAAGTTCAGCAAGGAGGTCAAGGATCCAAGTGAAGACTAAGCTCATGTATGGTGAAGGTTTTCTTAACACTATTAGTTTTTGGCATTTGGCAATGGGAACCTAAATTGTGTTTTTGGGAGATGTTTTGGACTCCCTAAGTTGGTTTTATGCTATTGGTGATGATGAGACTTGTAATGGCCTTTTGATATGTGGTTTTGATGAATTGAAGGTTGGATGATTTTTATTATAGGAGGAATGCCTATAGAATTGGGTTTTTCCTTATTTGATGCTATGATTGAGTTTGAGTGATGCTTTTATGTTCCTTAAGTATTTAATGACTTGCTGGTATGATTTGAGGGGCATTGGAATGTTTTTGATTGGTTGAAAGTGAATTAAACCAGAAAAAAATCTGCAATCTGGGCAGCACGTTTCGGAACAGAGGGCCTGAAATGGCCTTGGCGTTTCGAAACGGGTAGAGCCGTTCCGGAACGGATTTGCCACTGCCAAGCCTTGTTCTGCAACGAGTTTCGGAACGGTCCCGCGTTTCGGAACGGATCATTCCTGTTCCGGAACACCCGGCCGTTGGGCACTGAAACTGATGGTTATATGTTTTGAAATCCTTGCGTTTTGGTCCCGAACTTTGTTTATGCAATTGAATGTGTTTGAGATGGCCGTTTGAGTTGAAATTTGGCAGAGAAGCATGAAACATGATTAATCTCATATTGGTAACTTAAAATTTAGTTAAGTCCTTTTAATTTTCAGAATTTACATTTTGGTCCCTAAATTTGTATGTTGGGCAATTGAGTCCCTAAATGTTATCCTATTGTTGTGGTTTTTAAATATGTTTGTTTCAAGTGTTCACCTAGGGTTAATATGCATTTAGATAAGATTAAAAAGAAAAAAAAGAGTCGTTAATCAAGGTTGACTTTCGGGTTGACTTTGGTTTTCCCCGTGTAAACTTCTTAATTCGGGTCAACCGTCTAGGCCGGGTTAAGGGGGTTACATTAGGAGTTCAAATAATTGATTAGGAGCTTTTCAACACAATTATATTGCAAAACCTCAATTTCTGTACTTTTTACTCATTTAAAATTCCAACGGGTCCATTGAAAGGCCCATTTCGACCCGCTCGTCCGAAACCTCAACAAAAAGGACTGCAAAACAAGTTTTAATCAAACTTTAGGAGTTCATGTAATTGATTAGGAGCTTTCACCACAATTATATTGCAAAACCTCAATTTCTGTACTTTTTACTCAGTTAAAATTCCAACTGGTCCATTGAAAGGACCATTTCGACCCGCTAGTCCGAAACCTCAACAAAAAGGACTACAAAACAAGTTTTAATCAAATTTTAGGAGTTCATGTAATTGATTAGAAGCTTTTCAACACAATTACATTGCAAAACCTCAATTTATGTACTTTTTACTCAGTTAAAATTCCAACGGGTCCATTGAAAGGCCCATTTCGACCCGCTCGTCCGAGACCTCAACAAAAAGGACTACAAAACAAGTTTTAATCAAATTTTAGGAGTTCATGTAATTGATTAGGAGCTTTTCAACACAATTATATTGCAAAACCTCAATTTATGTACTTTTTACTCAGTTAAAATTCCAACGGGTCCATTGAAAGGCCCATTTCGACCCGCTCGTCCGAAACCTCAACAAAAAGGACTACAAAACAAGTTTTAATCAAATTTTAGGAGTTCATGTAATTGATTAGGAGCTTTTCAACACAATTATATTGCAAAACCTCAATTTATGTACTTTTTACTAAGTTAAAATTCCAACGGGTCCATTGAAAGGCCCGTTTCGACCCGCTCGTCCGAAACCTCTACAAAAAGGACTGCAAAACAAGTTTTAATCAAATTTTAGGAGTTCATGTAATTGAATAGGAGCTTTTGAACACAATTATATTGCAAAACCTCAATTTCTGTACTTTTTACTCAGTTAAAATTCCAACTGGTCCATTGAAAGGCCCATTTAGACCTGCTCGTCCGAAACCTCTACAAAAAGGACCGCAAAAATGTTTTATTCAAATATTAGGAGTTCAAATAATTGATTAGGAGCTTTACAACACAATTATATTGCAAAACCTCAATTTCTGTACTTTTTACTCAGTTAAAATTCCAACGGGTCCATTGAAAGGCCCATTTCGACCCGCTCGTCCGAAACCTCAACAAAAAGGACTACAAAACAAGTTTTAATCAAATTTTAGGAGTTCATGTAATTGATTAGAATTTTTTCAACACAATTACATTGCAAAACCTCAATTTATGTACTTTTTACTCAGTTAAAATTCCAACGGGTCCATTGAAAGGCCCGTTTCGACCCGCTCGTCCGAAACCTCAACAAAAAGGACTGCAAAAGAAGTTTTAATCAAATTTTAGGAGTTCATGTAATTGATTAGGAGCTTTTCAACACAATTATATTGCAAAACCTAAATTTCTGTAATTTTTACTCAGTTAAAATTCCAACGGGTCCATTGAAAGGCCCATTTAGACCTGCTCGTCCGAAACCTCTACAAAAAGGACTGCAAAACAAGTTTTAATCAAATTTTAGGAGTTCATGTAATTGATTAGGAGCTTTTCAACACAGTTATATTGCAAAACCTCAATTTCTGTACTTTTTACTTAGTTAAAATTCCAACGGGTCCATTGAAAGGCCCATTTAGACCTGCTCGTCCGAAACCTCTACAAAAAGGACTGCAAAACAAGTTTTAATCAAATTTTAGGAGTTCATGTAATTGATTAGGAGCTTTTCAACACAATTATATTGCAAAACCTCAATTTATGTACTTTTTACTCAGTTAAAATTCCAACAGGTCCATTGAAAGGCCCATTTAGACCTGCTCGTCCGAAACCTCTACAAAAAGGACCGCAAAAATGTTTTATTCAAATATTAGGAGTTCAAAAAATTGATTAGGAGCTTTTCAACACAATTATATTGCAAAACCTCAATTTCTGCACTTTTTACTCAGTTAATTTCCAACGGGTCCATTGAAAGGCCCATTTAGACCTGCTCGTCCGAAACCTCTACAAAAAGGACCACAAAAATGTTTTATTCAAATATTAGGAGTTAAAATAATTGATTAGGAGCTTTTCAACACAATTATATTGCAAAAACTCAATTTCTGTACTTTTTACTCAATTAAAATTCCAACGGGTCCATTGAAAGGCCCATTTCGACCCTCTCGTCCGAAACCTCTACAAAAAGGACCGCAAAACAAGTTTTAATCAAATTTTAGGAGTTCATGTAATTGATTAGAAGCTTTTGAACACAATTACATTGCAAAACCTCAATTTCTGTACTTTTTACTCAGTTAAAATTCCAACGGGTCCATTGAAAGGCCCATTTAGACCTGCTCGTCCGAAACCTCTACAAAAAGGACCGCAAAATGATTTATTCAAATATTAGGAGTTCAAATAATTGATTAGGAGCTTTTGAACACAATTATATTGCAAAACCGCAATTTCTGTACTTTTTACTCATTTAAAATTTCAACGGGTCTATTGAAAGGCCCATTTCGACCCTCTCGTCCGAAACCTCTACAAAAAGGACCGCAAAACAAGTTTTAATCAAATTTTAGGAGTTCATGTAATTGATTAGAAGCTTTTGAACACAATTACATTGCAAAACCTCAATTTCTGTACTTTTTACTCAGTTAAAATTCCAACGGGTCCATTGAAAGGCCCATTTAGACCTGCTCGTCCGAAACCTCTACAAAAAGGACCGCAAAATGATTTATTCAAATATTAGGAGTTCAAATAATTGATTAGGAGCTTTTGAACACAATTATATTGCAAAACCTCAATTTCTGTATTTTTTACCTAGTTAAAATTCCAACGGGTCCATTGAAAGGCCCATTTCGACCCGTTCGTCCGAAACCTCTACAAAAACATATGCAAAACAAGTTTTAATCATATTTTAGGAGTTCATGTAATTGATTAGGAGCTTTTCAACACAATTATATTGCAAAACCTCAAATTTTGTACTTTTTACTCAGTTAAAATTCCAACTGGTCCATTGAAAGGCCCATTTAGACATTCTCGTCCGAAACCTCTAAAAAAGGACCGCAAAAATGTTTTATTCAAATATTAGGAGTTCAAATAATATATTAGATGCTTTTCAACACAATCATATTGCAAAACCTCAATTTTTGTACTTTTTACTCATTAAAAATTCCAACGGGTCCATTGAAAGGCCCATTTCGACCCGCTCGTCCGAAACCTCTACAAAATGGACTGCAAAAACAAGTTTTAATCAAATTTTAGGAGTTCAAATAATTGATTAGGAGCTTTTGAACACAATTATATTGAAAAACCTCAATTTCTGTACTTTTTACTCAGTTAAAATTCCAACGGGTCCATTGAAAGGCCCATTTTGACCTGCTCGTCCGAAACCTCTACAAAAAGGAACGCAAAACAAGTTTTAATCAAATATTAGGAGTTCAAATAATTGATTAGGAGCTTTTCAACACAATTATATTGCAAAACCGCAATTTCTGTACTTTTTACTCATTTAAAATTTCAACGGGTCTATTGAAAGGCCCATTCCGACCCGCTCGTCCGAAACCTCTTCAAAAAGGACCGCAAAACAAGTTTTAATCAAATTTTAGGAATTCATGTAATTGATTAGGGGCTTTTCAACACAATTATATTGCAAAACCCCAATTTCTATACTTTCTACTTAGTTAAAATTCCAACGGGTCCATTGAAAGGCCCATTTAGACCTGCTCGTCCGAAACCTCTACAAAAAGGACCGCAAAACAAGTTTTAATCAAATATTAGGAGTTCAAATAATTGATTAGGAGCTTTTCAAAACAATTATATTGCAAAACCACAATTTCTGTACTTTTTACTCAGTTAAAATTCCAACGGGTACTCAGTTAAAATTCCAACGGGTATGGCTCTCAATTCTCTCTCAATTCTCTCAGGGGTTTTTCTTGGTTTTTGGCTTTTTCTTTCTTTTCTCCCTTTTTTCCCGGTGGAATATTCTTCTCCACCAATCCCCTTCCCCCACACGGCGCTCCCTCCTCTCTGCCGCATTTGCAAGCCTTTTCAGAAAATTTCAATGCTTTATCCCTTGGAAATCGGGACGAGAAGACAGAGAGTCATCCCGCCCCCCACCATTTCACAAAAACGGTTTGTATTTCCCTATTTTCTTGTCATTTTTTTCTCTGTTTTTTTATATCATTTCTTCACCGTTTTTACTTTTTCAAGCAACATACTGCTCCTCATAATATATTGTTTTCTCTGGCTAAACCGAGTTTTTTGCTATCTATTTATCTCTTTTTTATCATCTTTTTACCTTTTGTTTCTGGTTTTTTCTTTGCATCTTCTTTGGTTTCATGCCTTTTATCTTCCCGGCGGCTACCAAACCTCTGGTATCTTACGGATCTGGAGGATCGGGCGCTCCAGATAAGTTCTTCCTTCTTTAATCTCGGATCCATTGCTTTTCTCTCTTTATCTTTGTTTTTCTTAACTTTTCTATATTCTCTTTGCAGATCCATTCATCCCTGGGTGTTTCTATTGAGTTCTGGGCAATCCAAGGGTTATCCAGTATTCGGTTTTTGGACCATTTTCAGTCCTTCCTCCAATCTTTCTCTCACCCAAACTTTCTTCCTTATTTTTCATTTTCTTTGCATGTTTACCTCATTTCTGTTTAATTTTATTTTTTTCTTTGATTTATATTTCAGATTAATTCTGGTTTCGATTAGTTCCTTCCATCGTTTGTTGGCGGCGGTGGCCCTACATTTCAGATCTGCATCTGAAGTGGTTCCTCCCCTTTCCGTCGTTAGATCTATCTCTTCCCCACCGATCCTGGAACACGCGACAATACCCATATGGTCGCGTATGGCGGTCGGTTACCACAACCTCTATAAGGGTCTTCACTTTTCGCGAAGAGATTTAGGGTTTTTTCACCCTTTAATCTCAACCTTTTCCCTTATTTCTCTTATTGTTTTTTCTGATCTTATTGTTTTTTCCAGATTTTTTATTTTCTCTTGTCAATCTTTCCTAGGTTCTTCAGAAATTTTATTTCTGCCTTGCCCGGCGTTGCTGCTTCATCGGATCCAGTGGTGGTTTTCAGTGGAGTCCCAACGACTAGGGTTTTCTTCCCCCTTCTTCTTTATTTCTTTTACTTTTCATTACACAATGTTAATTATTTTTATGCCTTCTATGTTTCAGCTTTGTCTAAACTGCCATCTCAAAAGGATTTCTTCTCTGTACGCTTCCTCTCTGCTCTTTGATAGGGTATGCTTCTTTGCTTTCTTTAATAACGTTTTTTTCCAATTAATGTTATGCAATCCAAGTTCATGCTGTATACACATGTTTAGGTTCTTTTCACTGCTTCTAATATGCTGGAACTTAAACTTTTATTTGCTATTTTACATTTTATGTGCAAAATTTATGTTGCTTCCAAACATTTTCTTACCCTTTTCAAGTATATATTCTATGGTAATCATCTTGATAAATAACTATTCTCTAGTTAAATCATCCCTATATCCAGCCCTTTTAGGGAATCAAATACAAGCCCATTTTCTGGGAACTTCTGATTTCATCTTTCCTTGCAATATATTATATTCTCTATTCACCTCTCTGCCTTTCTCTTTATATGATTATCAAAGTTGGATACGGAAATCTTTAGGTTACAATAATGTCACACGTTCATATAATTATCATAAGTTCATCATATTTAATGAACGTTATACATATACTTTTCTGCAACTTTTCTTTTATTTCCTATACACTCTGGTTTATTTCCTTGGGAGTGTAATCATTAAATTTTGTCCAATTAATCCTCTCAGTCTTATGTATTTATTTTCCACACTAACTATGACGTATCCTGAAACTTTGCATCCTAAGATCAGCTATATGCGATTTATTACTTTGGTTCTACATACTCCTCTGCATGCTTTTAAGCATACATACACCGAATTTCTTACTGCCTTCAAGCTTCAATTTCTCTTGCTGATCTCAAATACTAAGTTTATCTACATGATCTATACATACCTTATTGCCATCAATATTTTATTATTGTATCAAATCTTTCTAAATACATCTTTTCCTTCATATACTCATATAGTCATTGTTATTTTTACGAATATTCTGTCTCTATTGTGCTACTTGTACACTAAAACTAATTATACCATACATCTTTGCAGAGAACACATCATTCCCTGGTGGCCCATCCAATGTCTATGTAATTATGTTATTAATTTTTGTTCAATTTATTTCCCCTTATCATTTTTTTGCTCATTTGGTCTGTATTTAACTTCTTTGCCCCGCTTCTCTCTCTCCCCCGGTTTGTAATTTTATTATCCTGCCTTCTTCCTGCTCTCTCTCTCTCTTTGGTTTTTATCTGCTTATTTTCTATTATTAGATGTATGTCTTTAGGGTTATTATCTGATTATAGATGTATGCCTCTAGTTCTGCTCTCTGTTATTAGTTGCATGTTTATAGGCTACTACCATGCTTTATTTATTTTCCTCTATGCTTACAATTTCCATGTATATTATTTAATGAGCTCCATCTTATGTACTATTGATATTTTATTTTGCTATCTATACCACACCTCCCTAGGTGATCTTTATCCAGCCCTATTAAGGGAATCTATATCTACCCTACCTATTAGGGACTTTATAACAGTTATACTTTCTCCTTCACTTTACCAATTTTATTGGTCATATACTTTCCTTAATTTAGAAGCTTCTATCCCCTGGTTTTTATCAAATGAAATAGTCAAGGCCTCATCACTTAATTTCATCTTCTCAATTATTATTACCAATTACTCTTTTCAAATATCCCTTATAATAACGTTTTTAATTATTATTATTTATAACTCTAACTCCCCGCCTTTATACCGGTATTACTACTACATTAAATTTTATAATTTAATTGAATGCTATTTAATACAGTCTATTTATTTCCAAAATGCATATACCTTAATCCTTGCCTATTCTTCCGTTACATATATGTTACTAAATTGCTCATTCCTTTATATAACAATACACTATTTTCCTCTATCTATCCCAATAACAGCTAAATATTCCAGCATAATATCTAGTCATACTTTTACAAAAATAACTTCAAATTTTACATACATTATTTTTCTCCCGCTTATTTCTAATTTTAGTATTTCTCTCTTAATATATTCAAATGTTAAAACTTCTCCAAATTTTTACTTCATTATTACCTCTCATTTATTGTGCCAATACATAAAAATACCTAGAAAACCAAATTTAACCCCCCTTACTACAGACTATAAAAGTCAAACACTATCATTTATTTTTAAATTTATCTCCTTTCATTTATTACACTCTTCTATATTGCTAAAGATATTACCATTAAAATCTATATTTTATTATGCAATCCTACTACCATTAAGGAAAATAATTTTCTGTAATTTCTTCAATTATTTTCCTTTATTTAAGCCATTAAAAATTATTCTCTGCTTTAAATACCCGAGTATCAAAAGATTTCCTTTTTTTACCAAAGCCACATGGATCTTTCTCTTTTCAACCCCCCTTTACAGCCAATACTTTAAACAAATCTTTTTAGCATCACCATTAAAGTTTAACCACAATTACTATAGATATAAAAGATACTTTCCTTTAATAAATTATAGGCCTATATCAATTCAGGCAAGTACCTTAAATAAGCTTCTTCAGCATAAAAGTAATTTCCATCTTTTACAATCCTTAATTATTTCCCAAAATATTGCTCAATTCACTTTCCATATTTCATCACCCTTAGCTATTTTCTCCTTCTTTATATACTTGCATTACAATTATACCATCCCACTACAACTCCTATCTATCTCGTACTTCTCATACCCTTTAATCCTCTCAATGGCTTCATCCTCCTCCATCCCCCAACTCAACTCGATCAATCTTACCAATGAAGAATCAGAACTGCTGTACACACCTGATTTCGACTTTATCAAAGAAGATCCCAAGCTCATTGTAATGGCCGATTTATTTCATCCAAGGCTATCGATATCTCTGCTGTGATCAACGCCTTCGAAGGTATTTGGAAACCTAATGATGTGGTATCCATTTCAGCGATACAAGACCACTTTATCAAGATCAAGTTCAAGGAAATCAAGAACTGCTACGAGATCATTAATCGTGGTCCTTGGCTTTATAAGGATGAATGGCTAGCAGTCACTGAATACGATCCGGCCAAATCGTTAAACGACTACAACTTCAACACCATGAGAATTTGGATCCGAATTTTCTCTCTCCCAGACCCACTCTTTGCTGATGTTGATCGCTCCCATCTGGTGGGTCATGCTCTAGGTTCAATGGTTGGTCAAGTTCTCCGAACGGACACCCGCCAAATTGATTAGAATATGCAAGAATTCCTTCGTGTTGAAATCATTCTCAACATTATTAGACCTGTCACCCGATTTGTGTTCATTGGTTCTGGTGAAAACAAAATCATGTGCAGACTCCAGTATGAAAGGCTCCCAACTCTATGTCCTGGATGCGGCATTATCAGTCATACCCTAGAAAATTGTCCAATACGTTCATCTCTCGATCTATCCAAGTTACAGTACGGAGAATGGCTCCGCTACCTTCCACCTAGACGTCGCCCAGCTGGCCTTCGGGGACGTATCCGCAATGTGGAACCAAATCAGATTCCAATCATCCCTCCAACAAATGGTAACCCTACCTCAATATTTACAATAACCACTTTTTTAATCAGCTTTCTCAATTCTTTTTTTCTATCAATATTCCTAACTATAGTTTTAATTACAGTGGCCCCAACAAATATCCCAGCTCCTCCTGCCAATCCCATTGCTCCAATTAACGAACAGAATAATTTGGGTAAAATATTCTATCCTCTCTTCTTACTTTACGCAAAAATATTTAAGGTGCTAATTACAAGTTTCCTATGCTGTATAGGTTCTCTAAATGATGGCGATGCAGCCTCATTCACGGAACAAGCTACTGATGATGGCCAAAATGCTGACATGACTATTGATGACGACCCCAACTCTGCTAAAGCCCCCCTAATGCTGATTTGAAGCAAAAGTCTCCTCTTGAGCCCCAACCCCTTAACACCATCTATCCCATCCCGGAAGATGGTTCTAATGATGATTGGGAAACCAATGATGATTATGGTGTTCCCAGCCCTACTGCCGAGCAGATTAAGAAGTTTGACTCTGAATCGAGTAAGCCTTCTAAACCCACTGATACATTGTTCAATGATTTTAATCAGTGGTTACTAAAAACTTACCCGAATGATGCAGCCCCTGCAACAGTTCCTGTTCCAGCACCCGTACCTGCACCTGCTCCAAACCAAAGTAACCGTGGCTTGAAACGCCGCTCCCCAATACAAGTATCGCTCCCGCCGAAAAAATCCAAACAGTCCGGATCTACTCCAAAAGCTGGGATGAGCAGCTCTAAAAACTCTCCGGCGGCGGCTGATTCCCAGCCCCGCCGAGCAAAATAAGGATCCTTTGCTGGAACTGTCAGGGCCTAGGACAAGCCCCGACGGTTCAACATCTTCGAGACTATGTCCAACGTACCAATCCTGATATTATATTTTTATGCGAAACTAAGTTAAATAAAGCGGAATGTCATCGCTTATGTCTTTCATTAGGTATGATAGACATTATTTCTATTCCCCCCTCGGATGGGTGTTCCGGAATTTCTTTATTCGCCGCAAACGATATCAATATAAATTTAATTTCTTACTCGCTGCACTATATTCACATTCAAATTACAAAGAACAACTGCACTATGTTCTTCACTGGAATGCATGGATTTTCGGAAACTAGCCAAAAATACAAAACATGGGAGCTAATTGATTCCTTATACTCTTCTACTAAAGATAAACCTTGGCTTCTTGGAGGTGATCTCAATGAGATTCTAACTGATTCAGAAAAACAAGGCGGCCCCCGTAGAGCTAGATCCCAAATAAAAAATTTTCGTAATTGTTTAATTCGTAACAACCTTTTCGACTGCAAACCTACCTCGAACGGCTTGATCGCTTTATTGCTAACTATGCTTGGAAAGATCTCTACCCTAATCATCGTATAACTACGGAATATGTTGCAAAATCCGACCATTGTTTCCTTCTTATTGAATTTGATAAACCAACTTCTACACCTAAAACACAAACACCCCAAAACATCATATTTGAAAGTTGTTGGGCTAATAACAAAGATAATATCCAAACAATCAAAAGAGCATGGACCGACACCCCCGGAACAGCCATCAATAAAATTAAAGCGGTAGGTACATACTTAGACGACTGGCAAAACCAACAACGCTTTAAAACAACAGGACACATTAAATTCCTTACCAAAAAAATTAACAAACTCCTCTATCGTCCCTTAACAGCCGCAAATAAGCAAACTTATTTAAACTATAGAACGGAATTAAATAAACTTTTATCAGAACAAGAAGCTTATTGGGCTCAAAGATCTCGTACCCTCTGGCTATCTCAAGGAGACAAAAATACCAAATTCTTTCATGCCAGAGCCTCTAATCGTAATAAGAAAAATTCAATTATAGGTCTTTATGATACCAACTCCAACTGGTGTACCTCTGAATCTGTAATAATGGATATCGCCTCTAATTATTTCCAAAACTTGTTTACAACTTCTAATCCCCAATTCTCGGATATCATTTTGGACAAAATCCATCCCTCCATTAATTCCTCAATGAACGACAACCTTCTCAAGCCGTTCTCCAGAGAAGAAATTCTCCATGCTTTTAAAGATATTGACCCTAGGAAGGCTCCCGGTGCCGACGGTCTTCCTAGTAGTTTCTTTCGTCAACACTGGGACACAGTTGGAGAAGATGTCCTTAATCTTTGTATGGATCTTTTAAATGGCAAAGCTGATATGGCATTAGTTAACAAAACTATTCTGGTGCTAATTCCCAAAGTAAAGGATCCAACTTCCATGAAACAACTCAGACCTATTAGCCTTTGCACTGTTCTTTATAAAATAGTTGCCAAAACAATTGTGAATAGAATGAAGCAGGCTATACCTCTTTGTATTAGCCCTAATCAAGCTGCCTTTATCCAGGGTCGCAATATTTCTGACAACATACTGGTTGCGCATGAAATCATTCACAATATCAATTCTGGTGCGACTAAATCCTCGCAAGGAGCTGCTCTCAAGCTTGACATGGAAAAAGCCTTCGACAGAGTTGAATGGTCTTTCCTTGCAAATGTTATGGCACGTATGGGCTTTGCATCCGATTGGATTGAGCTTATAATGCGTTGTATATCCACTGTCTCCTTCTTAGTTAAAATTAATAATTCCTTTTCACCCATGTTTAAACCTCAACGTGGTCTTCGTCAGGGGGATCCTCTATCCCCTTTTCTTTTTCTATTCTGCACCCAAGGACTCTCGGCTTATTTAGCTGCAGCTCAAAAAACTAATATGTTTCCAGGTCTAGGGGCATGTAAACATGGGCCCAAAGTTAACCACCTTCTTTTTGCTATTGATTGTATGGTATTCATAAATACCAATCAGTCTGAAGCATCCCTTTTAAAAAATGCTTTGCAGGTTTATGCTAATGCTTCAGGTCAAGCAATAAATTTCGAAAAATCAACAATTTTCTATAACCCACGTACACCTTCTGCAACAAGAAATGCAATCAATAGCCTATTACAAGTGCGAGAAGTTTCTAACCCCGGTGTTTACCTAGGCATCCCACTCCTAATAGGGAAAAATAAAACTGAATCACTAGGTTTTGTACGAGATAAAGTACATGATCGTCTCTCTAGCTGGGTCAAACACCTTCTATCCTTTAGTGGTAGAGAGATTTTCATCAAAGCTGTCTTACAATCCCTTCCACAATATGTGATGTCTTGCTATCTCCTACCGCACAATATCATAGACGACATGACTACATCAATCCGCCAATACTGGTGGACTGGTAAATCCAACAAAAAAGGCTGGCACATGTTATCGTGGAACCGTATATGTTTACCCAAATCAGCTGGTGGCATGGGTTTCAAAGACCTACACGATTTCAATATCGCTCTCTTGGGCAAGCAAATTTGGAAATTAATTTGTGAACCAGACTCCTTATTAGGACAAATATACCGTTCTAAATACTTCCCTGCAGGTAACATCCTGGATGCACCGAAGCCTAATAGAGGCTCTTTTGCCTGGCAAGGGATACACAACGCCCTTCAGCGTCTTTACCCTGGCTTTCTTCATCGCCCGGGTATAAACAGTAATATCAGAATACACAAAGATATATGGGGAGGGTCTTCCCCGATTGAGCTAACTGGGGATTACGAAATTTCCGATGAATTTCACATTCGATGTCGGGATTTTATGATCCGCAACCAAACTGCTTGGGATACAGTAAAACTAAACAATTACTTCACCCCAATGGATGCGGACGCCATTCTCCGTATTCCCATCATCAATGATCAACGGGACTCTATTTTATGGTCTCCCAACGATTCGGGTATATATTCAGTTCGCTCTGGATACAACTTCCTACAGCGCTCTCTATCCCAACCTTTGCCTCCATCTCGGTTTTGGAAATTTTTATCCAAAACCAAAGCTTTACCCAAAGTTAAAACTTTTGGATGGCGTATGGCTTCTGATGCTCTACCAGTTGGCTCTAAAATGCAAGTTTTCTCCCATAACTCGGGGCCTTGCTCTATATGTGGTAATCAATCGGAATCAATTCTTCATGCGCTTCGTGACTGTCCTGGGGCAGCTGAAGCTCTTCAAATCAGTGGTATTCCTATCTCTCTCTATAAGAGCTCAGCTCCTACACCCCTACAATGGTTAGAGGAAGCAGCCTCTACAATTTCTGCTGATAAATTTAGTCTCTTCCTTACAGTTTTATGGAATATTTGGAATAGACGTAATGATTGGATTCACAATCACCATTTACAACCATCATGGCTAATCGCAGTCAATTCAATTAGCTTACATGATGAATTTTGCAAATCTTCAATGACAACTAGTTCACCTCCATCTACTATATATAACCCATCTCGTGCCCCTCCATCTAATTATATCAAAATCAATGTGGACGGAGCTTTTAACCCCTCAACTCGTGCAGCAGCCGTTGGTGTTGTTGCCCGTGATCCCGCAGGTGTAGTCGTGGGTGGTCTTGCTTTCCCGCTTGGTAGCTGTCAGGACGCTATCACCAGTGAGGGGGAAAGCATCCTTGCTGGTCTCACCTTTGCCCGTTCTCAAGGATGGAATAGTTTCTTGATCGAAACTGACTGTGCCTCTCTCGCAAATAGGATCAACAATCCTGCCCAGGATCTATCTACTATGGGTCCAACTATTCGTCAAATTCAAGCTGCTCTACATGACATCGACTTTGCTTCTATTTCCTTTGTACGCCGTGAGGCAAATGTTATAGCCCATACTTTGGCTACTTTTTCTCTAAATTCCATGACTTCAACGTCATTTGTAACAGATATTCCCCATTGTATTCAACATCTTGTAACAAATATTCATTGATCAATAATATACTAGGGCACTCTTTTCCCCTTTTTAGGGTCCTCTAGCTTTGCTTGAAGGACAGTAGTAGGGGTTTTTAATGAGGCCTTGTTCTTCAAAAAAAAAATTTCCAACGGGTCCATTGAAAGGCCCATTTCAACCCGCTCGTCCGAAACCTCTACAAAAAGGACTTCAAAACAAGTTCTAATCAAATTTTAGGAGTTCACGTAATTGATTAGGAGCTTTTCAACACAATTATATTGCATAACCTCAATTTCTGTACTTTTTACTCAGTTAAAATTCCAACGGGTCCATTGAAAGGCCGATTTAGACCTGCTCGTCTGAAACCTGTACAAAAAGGACCACAAAATTGTTTTATTCAAATATTATGAGTTCAAATAATTGATTAGGAGCTTTTCAACACAATTATATTGCAAAACCTCAAATTCTGTACTTTTTACTCTTTTAAAATTCCAACGGGTCCATTGAAAGGCCCATTTAGACCCGCTCGTCCGAAACTTCTACAAAAAGGACTGCAAACCAAGTTTTAATCAAATTTTAGGAGTTCATGTAATTGATTAGGAGCTTTTCAAAACAATTATATTGCAAAACCTCAATTTCTGTACTTTGTACTAAGTTAAAATTCCAACGGGTCTATTGAAAGGCCGATTTAGACCTGCTCGTCTGAAACCTCTACAAAAAGGACCGCAAAAATGTTTTATTCAAATATTAGAAGTTCAAATAATTGATTAGGAGCTTTTCAACACAATTATATTGCAAAACCGCAATTTCTGTACTTTTTACTCAGTTAAAATTCCAACGGGTCCATTGAAAGGCCAATTTAGACCTGCTCGTCTGAAATCTCTACAAAAAGGACCACAAAAAAGTTTTATTCAAATACTAGGAGTTCAAATAATTGATTAGGAGCTTTTGAACACAATTATATTGCAAAACCTAAATTTCTGTACTTTTTACTTAGTTAAAATTCCAACGGGTCCATTGAAAGGCCCCTTTCGACCCTCTCGTCCAAAACCTCTAAAAAAGGATCGCAAAACAAGTTTTAATCAAATTTTAGGCGTTCTTGTAATTGATTGGTAGCTTTTCAACACAATTACATTGAAAAACCTCAATTTCTATACTTTTTACTCAGTTAAAATTCCAACGGGTCCATTGAAAGGCCCATTTAGACCTGCTCATCCGAAACCTCTACAAAAAGGACCGCAAAAATGTTTTATTCAGATACTGGGAATTCAAATAATTGATTAGGAGATTCTCAACACAATTATATTGCAAAACCTCAATTTCTATACTTTTTACTCATTTAAAATTCCAACGGGTCCATTGAAAGGCCCATTTCGACCCGCTCGTCCGAAACCTCAGCAAAAAGGACTGCAAAACAAGTTTTAATCAAATTTTAGGAGTTCATGTAGATTGATTAGGAGCATTTCAACACAATTATATTGCAAAAACTCAATTTCTGTACTTTTTACTCATTTAAAATTCCAACGGGTCCATTGAAAGGCCCATTTATACCTACTCGTCCGAAACCTCAACAAAAAGGACCGCAAAAATGTTTTATTAAAATATTAGGAGTTCAAATAATTGATTAGGAGCTTTTCAACACAATTATATTGCAAAATCTCAATTTCTGTACTTTTTACTTAGTTAAAATTCCAACGGGTCCATTGAAAGGCCCATTTCGACCATCTCGTCCGAAACCTCTATAAAAAGGACCGCAAAACAAGTTTTTATCAAATTTTAGGAGTTCATGTAATTGATTAGAAGCTTTTCAACACAATTACATTGCAAAACCTCTATTTCTGTACTTTTTACTCAATTAAAATTCCAACGGGTCCATTGAAAGGCCCATTTATACCTGCTCGTCCGAAACCTCTATAAAAAGGACCGCAAAAATGTTTTATTTAAATATTAGGAGTTCAAATGATTGATTAGGAGCTTTTCAATACAATTATATTGCAAAACCTCTATTTCTGTACTTTTTACTCAGTTAAAATTCCAACGGGTCCATTGAAAGGCTCATTTCGACCCTCTCGTCCGAAACCTCTACAAAAAGGACCGCAAAACAAGTTTTAATCAAATTTTAGGAGTTCATGTAATTGATTAGAAGCTTTTCAACACAATTCCATTGCAAAACCTCAATTTCTATACTTTTTACTCAGTTAAAATTCCAACGGGTCCATTGAAAGGCCCATTTAGACCTGCTCGTCCGAAACCTCTACAAAAAGGACCGCAAAAATTTTTTATTCAAATATTAGGAGTTCAAATAATTGATTAGGATCTTTTGAACACAATTATATTGCAAAACCGCAATTTATGTACTTTTTACTCAGTTAAAATTCCAACGGGTCCATTGAAAGGCCCATTTAGACTTGCTCGTCCGAAACCTCTACAAAAAGGACCGCAAAACAAGTTTTAATCAAACATTAGGAGTTCAAATAATTTTAATAGGAGCTTTTCAACACAATTATATTGCAAAACCTAAATTTATGTACTTTTACTCAGTTAAAATTCCAACGGTTCTGTTGAAAGGCCCATTTCGACCCGCTCGTCCGAAACCTCTACAAAAAGGATTGCAAAACAAGTTTTAATCGAATATTAGGAGTTCATGTAATTGAATAGGAGCTTTTCAACACAATTATATTGCAAAACCTCAATTTTTGTACTTTTTACTCAGTTAAAATTCCAACGGGTCCATTGAAAGGCCCATTTAGACCTGCTCGTCCGAAACCTCTACAAAAAGGACCGCAAAAATGTTTTATTCAAATATTAGGAGTTCAAAAAATTGATTAGGAGCATTTCAACACAATTATATTGCAAAACCTCAATTTTTGTGCTTTTTACTCATTTAAAATTCCAACGGGTCCATTGAAAGGCCCATTTAGACCTCCTCATCCAAAACCTCTACAAAAAGGACCACAAAACAAGTTTTAATCAAATATTAGGAGTTCAAATAATTGATTAGAAGCTTTTCAACACAATTATATTGCAAAACCTCAACTTCTGTACTTTTTACTCAGTTAAAATTCCAACGGGTCCATTGAAAGGCCAATTTCGACCCGCTCGTCCGAAACCTCTACAAAAAGGACCGCAAAAATGTTTTATTCAAATATTAGGAGTTCAAATAATTTATTAGGAGCTTTTCAACACAATTATATTGCAAAACCTAAATTTATGTACTTTTACTCAGTTAAAATTCCAACGGTTCTGTTGAAAGGCCCATTTCGACCCGCTCGTCCGAAACCTCTACAAAAAGGATTGCAAAACAAGTTTTAATCGAATATTAGGAGTTCATGTAATTGAATAGGAGCTTTTCAACACAATTATATTGCAAAACCTCAATTTCTGTACTTTTTACTCAGTTAAAATTCCAACGGGTCCATTGAAAGGCCCATTTAGACCTGCTCGTCCGAAACCTCTACAAAAAGGACCGCAAAAATGTTTTATTCAAATATTAGGAGTTAAAATAATTGATTAGGAGCATTTCAACACAATTATATTGCAAAACCTCAATTTCTGTGCTTTTTACTCATTTAAAATTCCAACGGGTCCATTGAAAGGCCCATTTAGACCTCCTCATCCGAAACCTCTACAAAAAGGACCACAAAACAAGTTTTAATCAAATATTAGGAGTTCAAATAATTGATTAGAAGCTTTTCAACACAATTATATTGCAAAACCTCAACTTTTGTACTTTTTACTCAGTTAAAATTCCAACGGGTCCATTGAAAGGCCAATTTCGACCCGCTTGTCCGAAACCTCTACAAAAAGGACCGCAAAAATGTTTTATTCAAATATTAGGAGTTCAAATAATTGATTAGGAGCTTTTCAACACAATTATATTGCAAAACCTCAATTTCTGTACTTTTTATTTAGTTAAAATTCCAACGGGTCCATTGAAAGGTACATTTAGAACTGCTCGTCCGAAACCTATATAAAAAGGACCGCAAAAATGTTTTATTCAAATATTAGGAGGTTAAATAATTGATTAGGAGCTTTTCAACACAATTATATTGCAAAACCTCAATTTTTGTACTTTTTACTAATTTAAAATTCCAACGGGTCCATTGAAAGGCCCATTTCGACCCACTCGTCCGAAACCTCCACAAAAAGGACTGCAAAACAAGTTTTAATCAAATATTAGGAGTTCATGTAATTGATTAGGATTTTTTCAACACAATTATATTGCAAAACCTCAATTTCTGTACTTTTTACTCAGATAAAATTCCAACGGGTCCATTGAAAGGCCCATTTAGACCTGCTCGTCTAAAACCTCTACAAAAAGGACCTCAAAAATGTTTTATTCAAGTATTAAGAGTTCAAATGATTATGAGCTTTTCAACAGAATTATATTGCAAAACCGCAATTTCTGTACTTTTTACTCATTTAAAATTCTAAAGGGTCCCTTGAAAGGCCCATTTCGACCCGCTCGTCCGAAACCTCTACAAAAAGGACTGCAAAACAAGTTTAATCAAATTTTAGGAATTCATGTAATTGATTAGGAGCTTTTCAACACAATTATATTGCAAAACCGCAATTTCTGTACTTTTTACTCAGTTAAAATTGCAACGGGTCCATCGAAAGGCCCTTTTCGACCCGCTCGTCCGAAACCTCTACAAAAAGGACTGCAAAACAAGTTTTAATCAAATATTAAGAGTTCATATAATTGATTAGGAGCTTTTCAACACAATTATATTGCAAAACCGCAATTTTTGTACTTTTTACTCAGTTAAAATTCCAACGGGTCCATTGAAAGGCCCATTTTGACCCGCTCGTCCGAAACCTCTACAAAAAGGACTGCAAAACAAGTTTTAATCAAATTTTAGGAGTTCATGTAATTGATTAGGAGCGTTTCAACACAATTATATTGCAAAACCTCAATTTCTGTACTTTTTACTCAGTTAAAATTCCAACGGGTCCATTGAAAGGCCCATTTCGACCCGCTCGTCCGAAACCTCAACAAAAAGGACTGCAAAACAAGTTTTAATCAAATTTTAGGAGTTCATGTAATTGTTTAGGTGCTTTTCAACAGAATTATATTGCAAAACCGCAATTTCTGTACTTTTTACTCATTTAAAATTCTAAAGGGTCCCTTGAAAGGCCCATTTCGACCCGCTCGTCCGAAACCTCTACAAAAAGGACTGCAAAACAAGTTTAATCAAATTTTAGGAATTCATGTAATTGATTAGGAGCTTTTCAACACAATTATATTGCAAAACCGCAATTTCTGTACTTTTTACTCAGTTAAAATTGCAACGGGTCCATCGAAAGGCCCTTTTCGACCCGCTCGTCCGAAACCTCTACAAAAAGGACTGCAAAACAAGTTTTAATCAAATATTAAGAGTTCATATAATTGATTAGGAGCTTTTCAACACAATTATATTGCAAAACCGCAATTTTTGTACTTTTTACTCAGTTAAAATTCCAACGGGTCCATTGAAAGGCCCATTTTGACCCGCTCGTCCGAAACCTCTACAAAAAGGACTGCAAAACAAGTTTTAATCAAATTTTAGGAGTTCATGTAATTGATTAGGAGCGTTTCAACACAATTATATTGCAAAACCTCAATTTCTGTACTTTTTACTCAGTTAAAATTCCAACGGGTCCATTGAAAGGCCCATTTCGACCCGCTCGTCCGAAACCTCAACAAAAAGGACTGCAAAACAAGTTTTAATCAAATTTTAGGAGTTCATGTAATTGTTTAGGTGCTTTTCAACACAATTATATTGCAAAACCGCAATTTCTGTACTTTTTACTCAGTTAAAATTCCAACGGGTCCATTAAAAGGCCCATTTAGACTTGCTCGTCTGAAATCTCTACAAAAAGGACCGCAAAAATGTTTTATTCAAATACTAGGAATTCATGTAATTGATTAGGAGCTTTTCAGCACAATTATATTGCAAAACTGCAATTTCTGTACTTTTTACTCAGTTAAAATTCCAACGGGTCCATTGAAAGTCCCATTTAGACCTGCTCGTCCGAAACCTCTACAAAAAGGACCGCAAAACAAGATTTAATCAAATATTAGGAGTTCAAATAATTAATTAGGATCTTTTCAACACAATTATATTGCAAAACCGCAATTTCTGTACTTTTTACTCATTTAAAATTCCAACGGGTCCATTGAAAGGCCCATTTGGACCCGCTCGTCCGAAACCTCTACAAAAAGGACTGCAAAACAAGTTTTAATCAAATTTTAGGAGTTCATGTAATTGATTAGGAGCATTTCAACACAATTATATTGCAAAACCGCAATTTCTGTACTTTTTACTCAGTTAAAATTCCAACCGGTCCATTGAAAGGCCCATTTAGACCTGCTCGTCCGAAACCTCTACAAAAAGGACTGCAAAACAAGTTTTAATCAAATTTTAGGAATTCATGTAATTGATTAAGAGCTTTTCAACACAATTATATTGCAAAACCGCAATTTATGTACTTTTACACAGTTAAAATTCCAACGGGTCCATTAAAAGGCCCATTTAGACTTGCTCGTCCGAAATCTCTACAAAAAGGACCGCAAAAATGTTTTATTCAAATATTAGGAATTCATGTAATTGATTAGGAGCTTTTCAACACAATTATATTGCAAAACCGCAATTTATGTACTTTTTACTCAGTTAAAATTCCAACGGGTCCATTGAAAGGCCCATTTAGACCTGCTCGTCCGAAACCTCTACAAAAAGGACCGCAAAACAAGTTTTAATCAAATATTAGGAGTTCATGTAATTGATTAGGAGCTTTTCAACACAATTATATTGCAAAACCTCAATTTCTGTACTTTTTACTCAGTTAAAATTCCAACGGGTCCATTGAAAGGCCCATTTAGACCTGCTCGTCCGAAACCTCTACAAAAAGGACCGCAAAAATGTTTTATTCAAATATTAGGAGTTCAAATAATTGATTAGGAGCATTTCAACACAATTATATTGCAAAACCTCAATTTTTGTGCTTTTTACTCATTTAAAATTCCAACGGGTCCATTGAAAGGCCCATTTAGACCTCCTCATCCAAAACCTCTACAAAAAGGACCACAAAACAAGTTTTAATCAAATATTAGGAGTTCAAATAATTGATTAGAAGCTTTTCAACACAATTATATTGCAAAACCTCAACTTCTGTACTTTTTACTCAGTTAAAATTCCAACGGGTCCATTGAAAGGCCAATTTCGACCCGCTCGTCCGAAACCTCTACAAAAAGGACCGCAAAAATGTTTTATTCAAATATTAGGAGTTCAAATAATTTATTAGGAGCTTTTCAACACAATTATATTGCAAAACCTAAATTTATGTACTTTTACTCAGTTAAAATTCCAACGGTTCTGTTGAAAGGCCCATTTCGACCCGCTCGTCCGAAACCTCTACAAAAAGAATTGCAAAACAAGTTTTAATCGAATATTAGGAGTTCATGTAATTGATTAGGAGCTTTTCAACACAATTATATTGCAAAACCTCAATTTCTGTACTTTTTATTTAGTTAAAATTCCAACGGGTCCTTTGAAAGGTACATTTAGAACTGCTCGTCCGAAACCTATATAAAAAGGACCGCAAAAATGTTTTATTCAAATATTAGGAGGTTAAATAATTGATTAGGAGCTTTTCAACACAATTATATTGCAAAACCTCAATTTTTGTACTTTTTACTAATTTAAAATTCCAACGGGTCCATTGAAAGGCCCATTTCGACCCGCTCGTCCGAAACCTCCACAAAAAGGACTGCAAAACAAGTTTTAATCAAATATTAGGAGTTCATGTAATTGATTAGGATTTTTTCAACACAATTATATTGTAAAACCTCAATTTCTGTACTTTTTACTCAGTTAAAATTCCAACGGGTCCATTGAAAGGCCCATTTAGACCTGCTCGTCTAAAACCTCTACAAAAAGGACCTCAAAAATGTTTTATTCAAGTATTAAGAGTTCAAATGATTATGAGCTTTTCAACAGAATTATATTGCAAAACCGCAATTTCTGTACTTTTTACTCATTTAAAATTCTAAAGGGTCCCTTGAAAGGCCCATTTCGACCCGCTCGTCCGAAACCTCTACAAAAAGGACTGCAAAACAAGTTTAATCAAATTTTAGGAATTCATGTAATTGATTAGGAGCTTTTCAACACAATTATATTGCAAAACCGCAATTTCTGTACTTTTTACTCAGTTAAAATTGCAACGGGTCCATCGAAAGGCCCTTTTCGACCCGCTCGTCCGAAACCTCTACAAAAAGGACTGCAAAACAAGTTTTAATCAAATATTAGGAGTTCATATAATTGATTAGGAGCTTTTCAACACAATTATATTGCAAAACCGCAATTTTTGTACTTTTTACTCAGTTAAAATTCCAACGGGTCCATTGAAAGGCCCATTTTGACCCGCTCGTCCGAAACCTCTACAAAAAGGACTGCAAAACAAGTTTTAATCAAATTTTAGGAGTTCATGTAATTGATTAGGAGCGTTTCAACACAATTATATTGCAAAACCTCAATTTCTGTACTTTTTACTCAGTTAAAATTCCAACGGGTCCATTGAAAGGCCCATTTCGACCCGCTCGTCCGAAACCTCAACAAAAAGGACTGCAAAACAAGTTTTAATCAAATTTTAGGAGTTCATGTAATTGTTTAGGTGCTTTTCAACACAATTATATTGCAAAACCGCAATTTCTGTACTTTTTACTCAGTTAAAATTCCAACGGGTCCATTAAAAGGCCCATTTAGACTTGCTCGTCTGAAATCTCTACAAAAAGGACCGCAAAAATGTTTTATTCAAATACTAGGAATTCATGTAATTGATTAGGAGCTTTTCAGCACAATTATATTGCAAAACTGCAATTTCTGTACTTTTTACTCAGTTAAAATTCCAACGGGTCCATTGAAAGTCCCATTTAGACCTGCTCGTCCGAAACCTCTACAAAAAGGACCGCAAAACAAGATTTAATCAAATATTAGGAGTTCAAATAATTAATTAGGATCTTTTCAACACAATTATATTGCAAAACCGCAATTTCTGTACTTTTTACTCATTTAAAATTCCAACGGGTCCATTGAAAGGCCCATTTGGACCCGCTCGTCCGAAACCTCTACAAAAAGGACTGCAAAACAAGTTTTAATCAAATTTTAGGAGTTCATGTAATTGATTAGGAGCATTTCAACACAATTATATTGCAAAACCGCAATTTCTGTACTTTTTACTCAGTTAAAATTCCAACCGGTCCATTGAAAGGCCCATTTAGACCTGCTCGTCCGAAACCTCTACAAAAAGGACTGCAAAACAAGTTTTAATCAAATTTTAGGAATTCATGTAATTGATTAAGAGCTTTTCAACACAATTATATTGCAAAACCGCAATTTATGTACTTTTACACAGTTAAAATTCCAACGGGTCCATTAAAAGGCCCATTTAGACTTGCTCGTCCGAAATCTCTACAAAAAGGACCGCAAAAATGTTTTATTCAAATATTAGGAATTCATGTAATTGATTAGGAGCTTTTCAACACAATTATATTGCAAAACCGCAATTTATGTACTTTTTACTCAGTTAAAATTCCAACGGGTCCATTGAAAGGCCCATTTAGACCTGCTCGTCCGAAACCTCTACAAAAAGGACCGCAAAACAAGTTTTAATCAAATATTAGGAGTTCATGTAATTGATTAGGAGCTTTTCAACACAATTATATTGCAAAACCTCAATTTCTGTACTTTTTACTCAGTTAAAATTCCAACGGGTCCATTGAAAGGCCCATT
The DNA here is from genome assembly GCA_958450335.1 of Hibiscus tridactylites. NCBI lineage: Eukaryota > Viridiplantae > Streptophyta > Magnoliopsida > Malvales > Malvaceae > Hibiscus > Hibiscus tridactylites. Next base: position 55,594,895 of record OY288266.1, read on the forward strand.
TAGACCTGCTCGTCCGAAACCTCTACAAAAAGGACCGCAAAAATGTTTTATTCAAATATTAGGAGTTCAAATAATTGATTAGGAGCATTTCAACACAATTATATTGCAAAACCTCAATTTTTGTGCTTTTTACTCATTTAAAATTCCAACGGGTCCATTGAAAGGCCCATTTAGACCTCCTCATCCAAAACCTCAACAAAAAGGACCACAAAACAAGTTTTAATCAAATATTAGGAGTTCAAATAATTGATTAGAAGCTTTTCAACACAATTATATTGCAAAACCTCAACTTCTGTACTTTTTACTCAGTTAAAATTCCAACGGGTCCATTGAAAGGCCAATTTCGACCCGCTCGTCCGAAACCTCTACAAAAAGGACCGCAAAAATGTTTTATTCAAATATTAGGAGTTCAAATAATTTATTAGGAGCTTTTCAACACAATTATATTGCAAAACCTAAATTTATGTACTTTTACTCAGTTAAAATTCCAACGGTTCTGTTGAAAGGCCCATTTCGACCCGCTCGTCCGAAACCTCTACAAAAAGAATTGCAAAACAAGTTTTAATCGAATATTAGGAGTTCATGTAATTGATTAGGAGCTTTTCAACACAATTATATTGCAAAACCTCAATTTCTGTACTTTTTATTTAGTTAAAATTCCAACGGGTCCATTGAAAGGTACATTTAGAACTGCTCGTCCGAAACCTATATAAAAAGGACCGCAAAAATGTTTTATTCAAATATTAGGAGGTTAAATAATTGATTAGGAGCTTTTCAACACAATTATATTGCAAAACCTCAATTTTTGTACTTTTTACTAATTTAAAATTCCAACGGGTCCATTGAAAGGCCCATTTCGACCCGCTCGTCCGAAACCTCCACAAAAAGGACTGCAAAACAAGTTTTAATCAAATATTAGGAGTTCATGTAATTGATTAGGATTTTTTCAACACAATTATATTGTAAAACCTCAATTTCTGTACTTTTTACTCAGTTAAAATTCCAACGGGTCCATTGAAAGGCCCATTTAGACCTGCTCGTCTAAAACCTCTACAAAAAGGACCTCAAAAATGTTTTATTCAAGTATTAAGAGTTCAAATGATTATGAGCTTTTCAACAGAATTATATTGCAAAACCGCAATTTCTGTACTTTTTACTCATTTAAAATTCTAAAGGGTCCCTTGAAAGGCCCATTTCGACCCGCTCGTCCGAAACCTCTACAAAAAGGACTGCAAAACAAGTTTAATCAAATTTTAGGAATTCATGTAATTGATTAGGAGCTTTTCAACACAATTATATTGCAAAACCGCAATTTCTGTACTTTTTACTCAGTTAAAATTGCAACGGGTCCATCGAAAGGCCCTTTTCGACCCGCTCGTCCGAAACCTCTACAAAAAGGACTGCAAAACAAGTTTTAATCAAATATTAGGAGTTCATATAATTGATTAGGAGCTTTTCAACACAATTATATTGCAAAACCGCAATTTTTGTACTTTTTACTCAGTTAAAATTCCAACGGGTCCATTGAAAGGCCCATTTTGACCCGCTCGTCCGAAACCTCTACAAAAAGGACTGCAAAACAAGTTTTAATCAAATTTTAGGAGTTCATGTAATTGATTAGGAGCGTTTCAACACAATTATATTGCAAAACCTCAATTTCTGTACTTTTTACTCAGTTAAAATTCCAACGGGTCCATTGAAAGGCCCATTTCGACCCGCTCGTCCGAAACCTCAACAAAAAGGACTGCAAAACAAGTTTTAATCAAATTTTAGGAGTTCATGTAATTGTTTAGGTGCTTTTCAACACAATTATATTGCAAAACCTCATTTTTTGTACTTTTTACTCAGTTAAAATTCCAACGGGTCCATTAAAAGGCCCATTTAGACTTGCTCGTCTGAAATCTCTACAAAAAGGACCGCAAAAATGTTTTATTCAAATACTAGGAATTCATGTAATTGATTAGGAGCTTTTCAGCACAATTATATTGCAAAACTGCAATTTCTGTACTTTTTACTCAGTTAAAATTCCAACGGGTCCATTGAAAGGCCCATTTAGACCTCCTCATCCGAAACCTCTACAAAAAGGACCACAAAACAAGTTTTAATCAAATATTAGGAGTTCAAATAATTGATTAGAAGCTTTTCAACACAATTATATTGCAAAACCTCAACTTTTGTACTTTTTACTCAGTTAAAATTCCAACGGGTCCATTGAAAGGCCAATTTCGACCCGCTTGTCCGAAACCTCTACAAAAAGGACCGCAAAAATGTTTTATTCAAATATTAGGAGTTCAAATAATTGATTAGGAGCTTTTCAACACAATTATATTGCAAAACCTCAATTTCTGTACTTTTTATTTAGTTAAAATTCCAACGGGTCCATTGAAAGGTACATTTAGAACTGCTCGTCCGAAACCTATATAAAAAGGACCGCAAAAATGTTTTATTCAAATATTAGGAGGTTAAATAATTGATTAGGAGCTTTTCAACACAATTATATTGCAAAACCTCAATTTTTGTACTTTTTACTAATTTAAAATTCCAACGGGTCCATTGAAAGGCCCATTTCGACCCGCTCGTCCGAAACCTCTACAAAAAGGACTGCAAAACAAGTTTTAATCAAATATTAGGAGTTCATGTAATTGATTAGGATTTTTTCAACACAATTATATTGCAAAACCTCAATTTCTGTACTTTTTACTCAGTTAAAATTCCAACGGGTCCATTGAAAGGCCCATTTAGACCTGCTCGTCTGAAACCTCTACAAAAAGGACCTCAAAAATGTTTTATTCAAGTATTAAGAGTTCAAATGATTATGAGCTTTTCAACAGAATTATATTGCAAAACCGCAATTTCTGTACTTTTTACTCATTTAAAATTCTAAAGGGTCCCTTGAAAGGCCCATTTCGACCCGCTCGTCCGAAACCTCTACAAAAAGGACTGCAAAACAAGTTTAATCAAATTTTAGGAATTCATGTAATTGATTAGGAGCTTTTCAACACAATTATATTGCAAAACCGCAATTTCTGTACTTTTTACTCAGTTAAAATTGCAACGGGTCCATCGAAAGGCCCTTTTCGACCCGCTCGTCCGAAACCTCTACAAAAAGGACTGCAAAACAAGTTTTAATCAAATATTAGGAGTTCATATAATTGATTAGGAGCTTTTCAACACAATTATATTGCAAAACCGCAATTTTTGTACTTTTTACTCAGTTAAAATTCCAACGGGTCCATTGAAAGGCCCATTTTGACCCGCTCGTCCGAAACCTCTACAAAAAGGACTGCAAAACAAGTTTTAATCAAATTTCAGGAGTTCATGTAATTGATTAGGAGCGTTTCAACACAATTATATTGCAAAACCTCAATTTCTGTACTTTTTACTCAGTTAAAATTCCAACGGGTCCATTGAAAGGCCCATTTCGACCCGCTCGTCCGAAACCTCAACAAAAAGGACTGCAAAACAAGTTTTAATCAAATTTTAGGAGTTCATGTAATTGATTAGGTGCTTTTCAACACAATTATATTGCAAAACCGCAATTTCTGTACTTTTTACTCAGTTAAAATTCCAACGGGTCCATTAAAAGGCCCATTTAGACTTGCTCGTCCGAAATCTCTACAAAAAGGACCGCAAAAATGTTTTATTCAAATATTAGGAATTCATGTAATTGATTAGGAGCTTTTCAGCACAATTATATTGCAAAACTGCAATTTCTGTACTTTTTACTCAGTTAAAATTCCAACGGGTCCATTGAAAGTCCCATTTAGACCTGCTCGTCCGAAACCTCTACAAAAAGGACCGCAAAACAAGATTTAATCAAATATTAGGAGTTCAAATAATTAATTAGGATCTTTTCAACACAATTATATTGCAAAACCGCAATTTCTGTACTTTTTACTCATTTAAAATTCCAACGGGTCCATTAAAAGGCCCATTTGGACCCGCTCGTCCGAAACCTCTACAAAAAGGACTGCAAAACAAGTTTTAATCAAATTTTAGGAGTTCATGTAATTGATTAGGAGCATTTCAACACAATTATATTGCAAAACCGCAATTTCTGTACTTTTTACTCAGTTAAAATTCCAACCGGTCCATTGAAAGGCCCATTTAGACCTGCTCGTCCGAAACCTCTACAAAAAGGACTGCAAAACAAGTTTTAATCAAATTTTAGGAATTCATGTAATTGATTAAGAGCTTTTCAACACAATTATATTGCAAAACCGCAATTTATGTACTTTTACACAGTTAAAATTCCAACGGGTCCATTAAAAGGCCCATTTAGACTTGCTCGTCCGAAATCTCTACAAAAAGGACCGCAAAAATGTTTTATTCAAATATTAGGAATTCATGTAATTGATTAGGAGCTTTTCAACACAATTATATTGCAAAACCGCAATTTATGTACTTTTTACTCAGTTAAAATTCCAACGGGTCCATTGAAAGGCCCATTTAGACCTGCTCGTCCGAAACCTCTACAAAAAGGACCGCAAAACAAGTTTTAATCAAATATTAGGAGTTCATGTAATTGATTAGGAGCTTTTCAACACAATTATATTGCAAAACAACAATTTCTGTACTTTTTACTCAGTTAAAATTCGAACGGGTCCATTGAAAGGCCCATTTCGACCCTCTCGTCCGAAACCTCTACAAAAAGGACCGCAAAACAAGTTTTAATCAAATTTTAGGAATTCATGTAATTGATTAGGAGCTTTTCAACACAATTATATTGCAAAACCGCAATTTATGTACTTTTACACAGTTAAAATTCCAACGGGTCCATTAAAAGGCCCATTTAGACTTGCTCGTCCGAAATCTCTACAAAAAGGACCGAAAAAATGTTTTATTCAAATATTAGGAATTCATGTAATTGATTAGGAGCTTTTCAACACAATTATATTGCAAAACCGCAATTTTTGTACTTTTTACTCAGTTAAAATTCCAACGGGTCCATTGAAAGTCCCATTTAGACCTGCTCGTCCGAAACCTCTACAAAAAGGACCGCAAAACAAGTTTTAATCAAATATTAGGAGTTCAAATAATTGATTAGGAGCTTTTCAACACAATTATATTGCAAAACCGCAATTTATGTACTTTTACACAGTTAAAATTCCAACGGGTCCATTAAAAGGCCCGTTTAGACTTGCTCGTCCGAAATCTCTACAAAAAGGACCGCAAAAATGTTTTATTCAAATATTAGGAATTCATGTAATTGATTAGGAGCTTTTCAACACAATTATATTGCAAAACCGCAATTTCTGTACTTTTTACTCAGTTAAAATTCCAACGGGTCCATTGAAAGTCCCATTTAGACTTGCTCGTCCGAAACCTCTACAAAAAGGACCACAAAACAAGTTTTAATCAAATATTAGGAGTTCAAATAATTGATTAGGAGCTTTTCAACACAATTATATTGCAAAACCGCAATTTATGTACTTATTACTTAGTTAAAATTCCAACGGGTCCATTAAAAGGCCCATTTAGACTTGCTCGTCCGAAATCTCTACAAAAAGGACCGCAAAAATGTTTTATTCAAATATTAGGAGTTCATGTAATTGATTAGGAGCTTTTCAACACAATTATATTGCAAAACTGCAATTTCTGTACTTTTTACTCAGTTAAAATTCTAACGGTCCATTGAAAGGCCCATTTCGACCCGCTCGTCCGAAACCTCTACAAAAAGGACCGCAAAACAAGTTTTAATCAATTATTAGGAGTTCAAATAATTGATTAGGAGCTTTTCAACACAATTATATTGCAAAACCGTAATTTCTGTATTTTTTACTCAGTTAAAATTCCAACAGGTCCAATGAAAGGCCCATTTCGACCCTCTCGTCCGAAACCTCTACAAAAAGGACTGCAAAACAAGTTTTAATCAAATATTAGGAGTTCATGTAATTGATTAGGAGCTGTTCAACACAATTATATTGCAAAACCTCAATTTCTGTACTTTTTACTCAGTTAAAATTCCAACGGGTTCATTGAAAGGCCCAATTAGACCAGCTCGTCCGAAACCTCTACAAAAAGTACCGCAAAACAAGTTTTAATCAAATATTAGGAGTTCAAATAATTGATTAGGATCTTTTCAACACAATGATATTGCAAAACCGCAATTTTTGTACTTTTTACTCATTTAAAATTCCAACGGGTCCATTGAAAGGCCCATTTCGACCCGCTCGTCCGAAACCTCTACAAAAAGGACTGCAAAACAAGTTTTAATCAAATTTTAGGAATTCATGTAATTGATTAAGAGCTTTTCAACACCATTATATTGCAAAACCGCAATTTCTGTACTTATTACTTAGTTAAAATTCCAACGGGTCCATTAAAAGGCCCATTTAGACTTGCTCGTCCGAAATCTCTACAAAAAGGACCGCAAAAATGTTTTATTCAAATATTAGGAGTTCATGTAATTGATTAGGAGCTTTTCAACACAATTATATTGCAAAACTGCAATTTCTGTACTTTTTACTCAGTTAAAATTCTAACGGTCCATTGAAAGGCCCATTTCGACCCGCTCGTCCGAAACCTCTACAAAAAGGACCGCAAAACAAGTTTTAATCAATTATTAGGAGTTCAAATAATTGATTAGGAGCTTTTCAACACAATTATATTGCAAAACCGCAATTTCTGTACTTTTTACTCAGTTAAAATTCCAACGGGTCCATTGAAAGTCCCATTTAGACTTGCTCGTCCGAAACCTCTACAAAAAGGACCACAAAACAAGTTTTAATCAAATATTAGGAGTTCAAATAATTGATTAGGAGCTTTTCAACACAATTATATTGCAAAACCGCAATTTATGTACTTATTACTTAGTTAAAATTCCAACGGGTCCATTAAAAGGCCCATTTAGACTTGCTCGTCCGAAATCTCTACAAAAAGGACCGCAAAAATGTTTTATTCAAATATTAGGAGTTCATGTAATTGATTAGGAGCTTTTCAACACAATTATATTGCAAAACTGCAATTTCTGTACTTTTTACTCAGTTAAAATTCTAACGGTCCATTGAAAGGCCCATTTCGACCCGCTCGTCCGAAACCTCTACAAAAAGGACCGCAAAACAAGTTTTAATCAATTATTAGGAGTTCAAATAATTGATTAGGAGCTTTTCAACACAATTATATTGCAAAACCGTAATTTCTGTATTTTTTACTCAGTTAAAATTCCAACAGGTCCAATGAAAGGCCCATTTAGACCTGCTCGTCCGAAACCTCTACAAAAAGGACCGCAAAACAAGTTTTAATCAAATATTAGGAGTTCAAATAATTGATTAGGAGCTGTTCAACACAATTATATTGCAAAACCTCAATTTTTGTACTTTTTACTCAGTTAAAATTCCAACGGGTCCATTAAAAGGCCCATTTAGACTTGCTCGTCCGAAATCTCTACAAAAAGTACCGCAAAAATGTTTTATTCAAATATTAGGAATTCATGTAATTGATTAAGAGCTTTTCAACACAATTATATTGCAAAACTGCAATTTCTGTACTTTTTACTCAGTTAAAATTCCAACGGGTCCATTGAAAGTCCCATTTAGACCTGCTCGTCCGAAACCTCTACAAAAAGGACCGCAAAACAAGATTTAATCAAATATTAGGAGTTCAAATAATTAATTAGGATCTTTTCAACACAATTATATTGCAAAACCGCAATTTCTGTACTTTTTACTCATTTAAAATTCCAACGGGTCCATTGAAAGGCCCATTTGGACCCGGTCGTCCGAAACCTCTACAAAATGGACTGCAAAACAAGTTTTAATCAAATTTTAGGAGTTCATGTAATTGATTAGGAGCATTTCAACACAATTATATTGCAAAACCGCAATTTCTGTACTTTTTACTCAGTTAAAATTCCAACCGGTCCATCGAAAGGCCCATTTAGACCTGCTCGTCCGAAACCTCTACAAAAAGGACTGCAAAACAAGTTTTAATCAAATTTTAGGAATTCATGTAATTGATTAAGAGCTTTTCAACACAATTATATTGCAAAACCGCAATTTATGTACTTTTACACAGTTAAAATTCCAACGGGTCCATTAAAAGGCCCATTTAGACTTGCTCGTCCGAAATCTCTACAAAAAGGACCGCAAAATGTTTTATTCAAATATTAGGAATTCATGTAATTGATTAGGAGCTTTTCAACACAATTATATTGCAAAACCGCAATTTATGTACTTTTTTCTCAGTTAAAATTCCAACGGGTCCATTGAAAGGCCCATTTAGACCTCCTCGTCCGAAACCTTTACAAAAAGGACCGCAAAACAAGTTTTAATCAAATATTAGGAGTTCATGTAATTGATTAGGAGCTTTTCAACACAATTATATTGCAAAACAGCAATTTCTGTACTTTTTACTCAGTTAAAATTCGAACGGGTCCATTGAAAGGCCCATTTCGACCCTCTCGTCTGAAACCTCTACAAAAAGGACCGCAAAACAAGTTTTAATCAAATTTTAGGAATTCATGTAATTGATTAGGAGCTTTTCAACACAATTATATTGCAAAACCGCAATTTATGTACTTTTACACAGTTAAAATTCCAACGGGTCCATTAAAAGGCCCATTTAGACTTGCTCGTCCGAAATCTCTACAAAAAGGACCGAAAAAATGTTTTATTCAAATATTAGGAATTCATGTAATTGATTAGGAGCTTTTCAACACAATTATATTGCAAAACCGCAATTTTTGTACTTTTTACTCAGTTAAAATTCCAACGGGTCCATTGAAAGTCCCATTTAGACCTGCTCGTCCGAAACCTCTACAAAAAGGACCGCAAAACAAGATTTAATCAAATATTAGGAGTTCAAATAATTGATTAGGAGCTTTTCAACACAATTATATTGCAAAACCGCAATTTATGTACTTTTACACAGTTAAAATTCCAACGGGTCCATTAAAAGGCCCATTTAGACTTGCTCGTCCGAAATCTCTACAAAAAGGACCGCAAAAATGTTTTATTCAAATATTAGGAATTCATGTAATTGATTAAGAGCTTTTCAACACAATTATATTGCAAAACCGCAATTTCTGTACTTTTTACTCAGTTAAAATTCCAACGGGTCCATTGAAAGTCCCATTTAGACTTGCTCGTCCGAAACCTCTACAAAAAGGACCGCAAAACAAGTTTTAATCAAATATTAGGAGTTTAAATAATTGATTAGGAGCTTTTCAACACAATTATATTGCAAAACCGCAATTTATGTACTTTTTACTTAGTTAAAATTCCAACGAGTCCATTAAAAGGCCCATTTAGACTTGCTCGTCCGAAATCTCTACAAAAAGGACCGCAAAAATGTTTTATTCAAATATTAGGAATTCATGTAATTGATTAGGAGTTTTTCAACACAATTATATTGCAAAACCGCAATTTCTGTACTTTTTACTAAGTTAAAATTCCAACGGGTCCATTGAAAGGCCCATTTCAACCCGCTCGTCCGAAACCTCTACAAAAAGGACCGCAAAAAAAGTTTTAATCAAACATTAGGAGTTCAAATAATTGATTAGGAGCTTTTCAACACAATTATATAGCAAAACCGCAATTTATGTACTTTTTACTCAGTTAAAATTCCAACGGGTCCATTAAAAGGCCCATTTAGACTTGCTCGTCCGAAATCTCTACAAAAAGGACCGCAAAAATGTTTTATTCAAATATTAGGAGTTCATGTAATTGATTAGGAGTTTTTCAACACAATTATATTGCAAAACCGCAATTTCTGTACTTTTTACTAAGTTAAAATTCCAACGGGTCCATTGAGAGGCCCATTTCAACCCGCTCGTCCGAAACCTCTACAAAAAGGACTGCAAAACAAGTTTTAATCAATTATTAGGAGTTCAAATAATTTATTAGGAGCTTTTCAACACAATTATATTGCAAAACCTCAATTTTTGTACTTTTTAATCAGTTAAAATTCCAACAGGTCCATTGAAAGGCCCATTTGGACCCGCTCGTCCGAAACCTCTACAAAAAGGACTGCAAAAAAAGTTTTAATCAAATCTTAGGAGTTCATGTAATTGATTAGGAGCTTTTCAACACAATTATATTTCAAAACCGCAATTTTTGTACTTTTTACTCAGTTAAAATTCGAACGGGTATCTTTCCTATTACAAAAAGTTACAAATCTCTAATAGTACTCTTATTTCAATTTAAAGGTGCCCTAAATGAAGGCGACTCCGCCTCATTCACGGAACAAGTTACTAAAGAAGCTCAGAATGTCGACATGACAATGGAAGATGGTCCTAATACAGTCAATGATCCCCTGGTGATCCGAAACAAAAGGCTCCTATTGAGGCCCAACCCTTGAATACCATCTACCCAATTCCGGAAGATGGTTCTGATGATGATTGGGAAACCAATGATGACTATGGTGTTCCCAGCCCTACTGCTGACCAAATCAAAAAATTCGACTCTGAATCGAGTAAGCCTTCTAAACCCACTGATTCTCTTTTCAATGACTTAATCAGTGGTTGCTTAAAACTTACCCAAATGATGCAGCCCCTGCACCTGCTCCTGTACCCGCACCAGCACCTGCACCAACCCAAAATAACCGTGGCATGAAACGCCGCTCCCCAATACAAGTTTCGCTCCCGCCGAAAAAATCCAAACAATCAGGATCTACTCCAAAAGCTGGGATGAGCAGCTCTAAAAACTCTCCGGCGGCGGCTGATTCCCAGCCCCGCCGAGCAAAATGAAGATCCTCTGTTGGAACTGCCAGGGCCTTGGACAAGCCCCGACGGTTCAACATCTCAGAGCCTATGTCCAACGTACCAACCCTAATATTATCTTTTTATGTGAAACTAAATTAAATAAGGCGGGATGTCACCGCTTATGTCTTTCATTAGGTATGTTAGACATTATTTCTATCCCCCCCTTGGAAGGGTGTTCCGGTATTTCCTTATTTGCTGCCAAAGATATCAATATAAGTTTAATTTCCTATTCGCTGCGTTACATTCACGTTCAAATAACTAATAATAATAGCACTATGTTTTTCACTGGAATGCATGGTTTTTCGGAAACTAGCCAAAAATATAAAACATGGGAATTAATAGATTCCTTACACACTTCTACTAAAGATGAACCTTGGCTCATCGGAGGTGATCTCAATGAGATTCTAACAGATTCAGAAAAACAAGGGGGTCCACGGAGAGCAAGATCCCAAATAAAAAATTTTCGTAATTGTCTTATTCGTAACAACTTATATGATTGTAAACCAACTTCGGGATGGTTTACATGGACGAAAGTAGGTCCCCTAACCCCGGTAATTCATGAACGACTTGACCGTTTTGTTGCTAACTATGCGTGGAAAGATCTCTACCCTAGTCATTGTATAACTTCAGAATATGTTGCAAAATCTGACCACTGTTTCCTTCTTCTGGAATTTGATAAAACTTCTACTACAAACAAAACTCAAATCCCTAAAAATTTCAGATTTGAAAGTTGTTGGGCTAATAATAATGATAACATCCAAACTATTAAAAGGGCATGGGCTGATACCCCCGGTACAACCATTAATAAAATTAAAGCCGTAGGGTTATACTTAGATGATTGGCAAAATCAACAGCGATTCAAAACAACAGGACGTATTAAATTTCTTAACAAAAAAATAAACAAACTTCTCTATCGTCCCTTAACAGCCACAAATAAACAAATTTATTTAAACTATAGAACGAAATTAAATAAGCTCCTTTCAGAACAAGAAGCTTACTGGGCTCAAAGATCTCGAACTCTTTGGCTTTCCCAAGGAGACAAAAATACCAAATTCTTTCATGCCAGAGCTACTAATCGTAATAAAAAGAACGCGATCACATGTCTTTTTGACGCCAACTCCACTTGGTGTACTTCTGAATTTGAAATACAGAATATCGCTGAAAATTATTTTAAAAATCTTTTTACAACCTCTAATCCCCAATTTTCGGAATTAATTCTTGAAAAAATCCAACCCTCTATTAATTCTTCAATTAATGACAATCTTCTCAAGCCGTTCACCAGAGAAGAAATTCTACATGCCTTTAAAGATATTGACCCTAGGAAAGCTCCGGGTGCTGACGGTCTACCTAGTAGCTTCTTTAGACAACACTAGGACACAGTTGGTGATGATGTTCTTAACCTTTGTATGGACCTGTTAAAAGGCAAGGCAGATATGTCCTTAGTCAACAAAACTATTCTAGTGCTAATTCCCAAAGTCCAGAATCCAACATCTATGAAGCAACTCAGACCAATTAGTCTATGTACTGTAATCTACAAAATTGTTGCCAAAACAATTGTTAATAGAATGAAACATGCTATTCCCCTTTGCATTAGCCCCAATCAAGCTGCCTTTGTTCAGGGACGAAATATCTCGGACAATATCCTTGTTGCGCATGAAATAATACACAATATCAACTCTGGGATGACTAAATCCTCACAAGGAGCTGCTCTCAAGCTTGACATGGAAAAAGCCTTTGACAGAGTTGAATGGTCATTCCTTGCAAAAGTTATGACACGTATGGGTTTTGCATCTGATTGGATTAACCTTATAATGCGTTGTATTTCCACTGTTTCTTTCTCGGTTAAAATTAATAATTCGTTTTCTACAACATTTCAACCTCAACGTGGTCTTCGTCAGGGGGATCCTCTATCCCCTTTTCTTTTCTTATTCTGCACTCAAGGACTCTCGGCTTATTTAGCTGCCGCGCAACAAACTAATATTCTTCCAGGTTTAGGTGCATGCAAGCAAGGGCCCAAAGTTAACCACCTTCTTTTTGCTGATGATTGTTTGGTATTTATAAATACCAATCAATCTGAAGCATCCCTTCTAAAAAATGCTCTTCAAATATATGCTAACGCTTCAGGTCAAGCAATAAATTTTGATAAATCCACAATTTTTTATAACCCACGTACACCTTCTTCAACAAGGAATGTAATCAATAGCCTTTTACAAGTGCGTGAAGTTTCTAACCCCGGGGTATACCTGGGTATTCCACTCCTAATAGGGAAAAATAAAACTGAATCTCTAGGCTTTGTCCGAGATAAAGTACACGATCGTCTCTCTAGCTGGGATAAACACCTCCTCTCCTTTAGTGGTAGAGAGATTTTCATCAAAGTTGTTTTACAATCTCTCCCACAATATGTTATGTCTTGCTACCTTCTTCCTCACAATATTATTGACGACATGACTACATCAATCCGCCAATATTGGTGGACTGGTAAATCCAACAAAAAAGGTTGGCACATGTTACCGTGGAACCATTTATGTTTGCCCAAATCCGCTGGTGGTATGGGCTTCAAAGACTTACATGATTTCAACATCGCTCTTTTGGGTAAGCAAATTTGGAAACTAATTTGTGAACCACATTCCTTATTAGGCCAAATATACCGTTCCAAATATTTCCCTTTGGGTAGCATCTTGGATGCGCCAAAACCTAGTAGGGGCTCCTTTGCCTGGCAAGGTATATATAATGCTATTCAGCGTCTCTTCTCTGGCTTTCTTCACCACCCTGGTATAAACAGTAATATAAGAATACACCAAGATATATGGGGTGGGTCTTCCCCGATTGAGCTAACTGGGGACTATGAAATCTCTGACGAATTCCATATTCGTTGTAAGGAGTTCATGATTCGCAATCAACCCGCCTGGGATATAGTAAAATTGAAAAATTATTTCAATCCAATTGATGCGGATGCCATTCTCCGTATCCCCATCATAAATGATCAACGAGACTCAATCCTATGGTCTCCCAATGATTCGGGTATATACTCAGTTCGTTCCGGGTATATTTTTTTACAACGTTCCTCTTCCCAACCTTCGCCACCTTCCCGGTTTTGGAAATTTTTATCCAAAATAAAAGTTTTACCCAAAGTTAAAACTTTTGGCTGGCGCATGGCATCTGAAGCTCTACCAGTAGGCTCTAAAATGCAAGTTTTTTCACCTTGTTCAGGACAATGTCCTATCTGTGGTAATCACTCGGAAACAATTCTTCATGCACTTCGTGACTGCCCTGGGGCTACTGAAGCCCTCCAAATTAGTGGTATTCCTATCTCTCTCTATAATAGTTTAGCCCCTTCACCCCTACAATGGCTAGAGGAAGCAGCCTCTACTATTCCCCCTGATAATTTTGGTCTCTTTCTTACAGTTTTATGGAATATTTGGAATAGACGTAATGATTGGAACCACAACCACCATTTACAACCCTCATGGCTAATTGCAGTCAACTCAATTAGCTTATATGATGACTTTTGTAAATCTTCTACTTCCTCTGCTCCATCTCCTTCTATAAATACCAATCCCTCTTGTCCTCCTCTACACATCAATATTAATGTGGACGGAGCCTTCAACCCTTCAACTCGTGCAGCAGCAGTCGGCGTTGTTGCTCGTGACCCTGCCGGAGCAGTCGTGGGTGGTCTTGCTTTCCCTCTCGGTAGCCGTATGGACGCTATCACCAGTGAGGGGGAAAGCATCCTTGCTGGTCTTACCCTTGCCCGATCTCGAGGATGGAATCGTATCAAGATCGAAACGGACTGCGCCTCTCTTGCGAATAGGATCAACAATCATGTTCAGGACCTATCTACCATGGGACCAACTATTCTTCAGATTCAAGCTGCTCTTCTTGACTTCGACTTTATTTCGATTTCTTTTGTACGCCGTGAGGCAAATGTTATAGCCCACACGCTGGCTTCCTTTTCTCTGGATTCTATGATGTCTTTATCTTTTGACTCGGATATTCCCCATTGTATTCAACATCTTGTACATAATATTCGTTGATTAATAAAATTCTCAGGCACTCTTTTCCCCTTTTTAGGGTCCTCTAGCTTTGCTTGAAGGACAGTAGTAGGGGTTTTTAATGAGGCCTTTTCTTCAAAAAAAAAATTCCAACGGGTCCATTGAAAGTCCCATTTAGACTTGCTCGTCCGAAACCTCTACAAAAAGGATCGCAAAACAAGTTTTAATCAAATATTAGGAGTTCAAATAATTGATTAGGAGCTTTTCAAAACAATTATATTGCAAAACCGCAATTTCTGTACTTTTTACTCAGTTAAAATTCCAACGGGTCCATTGAAAGTCCCATTTAGACCTGCTCGTCTGAAACCTCTACAAAAAGGACTGCAAAACAAGTTTTAATAAATTTTTAGGAATTCATGTTATTGATTAGGAGCTTTTCAACACAATTTTATTGCAAAACCGCAATTTATGTACTTTTACACAGTTAAAATTCCAACGGGTCCATTAAAAGGCCCATTTAGACTTGCTCGTCCGAAATCTCTACAAAAAGGACCGCAAAAATGTTTTATTCAAATATTAGGAATTCATGTAATTGATTAGGAGCTTTTCAACACAATTATATTGCAAAACCGCAATTTCTGTACTTTTTACTCAGTTAAAATTCCAACGGGTCCATTGAAAGTCCCATTTAGACTTGCTCGTCCGAAACCTCTACAAAAAGGACCGCAAAACTAGTTTTAATCAAATATTAGGAGTTCAAATAATTGATTAGGAGCTTTTCAACACAATTATATTGCAAAACCGCCATTTATGTACTTTTTACTCGGTTAAAATTCCAACGGGTCCATTAAAAGGCCCATTTAGACTTGCTCGTCTGAAATCTCTACAAAAAGGACCGCAAAAATGTTTTATTCAAATATTAGGAGTTCATGTAATTGATTAGGAGCTTTTCAACACAATTATATTGCAAAACCGCAATTTATGTACTTTTTACTCAGTTAAAATTCTAACGGATCCATTGAAAGGCCCATTTCGACCCGCTCGTCCGAAACCTCTACAAAAAGGACTGCAAAACAAGTTTTAATCAAATATTAGGAGTTCATGTAATTGATTAGGAGCTTTTAAACACAATTATATTGCAAAACCTTAATTTCTGTACTTTTTACTCAGTTAAAATTCCAACGGGTCCATTGAAAGGCCAAATTAGACCTGCTCATCCGAAACCTCTACAAAAAGGACCGCAAAACAAGTTTTAATCAAATATTAGGAGTTCAAATTATTGATTAGCATCTTTTCAACACAATGATATTGCAAAACCGCAATTTCTGTATTTTTACTCATTTAAAATTCCAACGGGTCCATTGAAAGGCCCATTTCGACCCGCTCGTCCGAAACCTCTACAAAAAGGACTGCAAAACAAGTTTTAATCAAATTTTAGGAATTCATGTAATTGATTAAGAGATTTTCAACACCATTATATTGCAAAACCGCAATTTATGTACTTTCACTCAGTTAAAATTCCAACGGGTCCATTAAAAGGCCCATTTAGACTTGCTCGTCCGAAATCTCTACAAATAGGACCGCAAAACAAGTTTTAATCAAATATCAGGAGTTCAAATAATTGATTAGGAGCTTTTCAACACAATTATATTGCAAAACCGCAATTTCTGTACTTTTTACTCAGTTAAAATTCCAACGGGTCCTTTGAAAGGCCCATTTCGATTCGCTCGTCCGAAACCTCTACAAAAAGGACTGCAAAACAAGTTTTAATCAAATTTTAGGAATTCATGTAATTGATTAGGAGCTTTTCAACACAATTATATTGCAAAACCGCAATTTCTGTACTTTTTACTAAGTTAAAATTCCAACGGGTCCATTAAAAGGCCCATTTAGACTTGCTCGTCCGAAATCTCTACAAAAAGGACCGCAAAAATGTTTTATTCAAATATTAGGAATTCATGTAATTGATTAGGAGCTTTTCAACACAATTATATTGCAAAACCGTAATTTCTGTACTTTTTACTCAGTTAAAATTCCAACGGGTCCATTGGAAGGCCCATTTAGACCTGCTCGTCCGAAACCTCTACAAAAAGGACCGCAAAGCAAGATTTAATCAAATATTATGAGTTCAAATAATTAGATAGGATCTTTTCAACACAATTATATTGCAAAACCGCAATTTCTGTACTTTTTACTCATTTAAAATTCCAACGGGTCCATTGAAAGGCCCATTTGGACCCGCTCGTCCGAAACCTCTACAAAAAGGACTGCAAAACAAGTTTTAATCAAATTTTAGGAGTTCATGTAATTGAGTAGGAGCTTTTCAACACAATTATATTGCAAAACCGCAATTTCTGTACTTTTTACTCAGTTAAAATTCCAACCGGTCCATTGAAAGGCCCATTTAGACCTGCTCGTCCGAAACCTCTACAAAAAGGACCGCAAAACAAGTTTTAATCAAATATTAGGAGTTCAAATAATTGATTAGGAGCTTTTCAACACAATTATATTGCAAAACCGCAATTTCTGTACTTTTTACTCATTTAAAATTCCAACGGGTCCATTGAAAGTCCCATTTAGACCTGCTCGTCCGAAACCTCTACAAAAAGGACCGCAAAACAAGTTTTAATCAAATATTAGGAGTTCAAATATTTGATTAGGAGCTTTTCAACACAATTATATTGCGAAACCGCAATTTCTGTACTTTTTACTCATTTAAAATTCCAACGGGTCCATTGAAAGGCCCATTTCGACCCGCTCGTCCGAAACCTCTACAAAAAGGACTGCAAAACATGTTTTAATCAAATTTTAGGAATTCATGTAATTGATTAGGAGCTTTTCAACACAATTATATTGCAAAACCGCAATTTCTGTACTTTTTACTCAGTTAAAATTCCAACGGGTCCATTGAAAGGCCCATTTCGACCCGCTCGTCCGAAACCTCTACAAAAAGGACTGCAAAACAAGTTTTAATCAAATTTTAGGAATTCATATAATTGATTAGGAGCTTTTCAACACAATTATATTGCAAAACCGCAATTTATGTACTTTTACACAGTTAAAATTCCAACGGGTCCATTAAAAGGCCCATTTAGACTTGCTCGTCCGAAATCTCTACAAAAAGGACCGCAAAAAAGTTTTATTCAAATATTAGGAATTCATGTAATTGATTAGGAGCTTTTCAACACAATTATATTGCAAAACCGCAATTTCTGTACTTTTTACTTATTTAAAATTCCAACGGGTCCATTGAAAGGCCCATTTAGACCTGCTCGTCCGAAACCTCTACAAAAAGGACCGCAAAACAAGTTTTAATCAAATATTAGGAGTTCAAATAATTGATTAGGAGCTTTTCAACACAATTATATTGCAAAACCGCAATTTCTGCACTTTTTACTCATTTAAAATTCCAACGGGTCCATTGAAAGTCCCATTTAGACCTGCTCGTCCGAAACCTCTACAAAAAGGACCGCAAAACAAGTTTTAATCAAATATTAGGAGTTCAAATAATTGATTAGGAGCTTTTCAACACAATTATATTGCAAAACCGCAATTTATGTACATTTTACTCAGTTAAAATTCCAACGGGTCCATTAAAAGGCCCATTTGGACTTGCTCGTCCGAAATCTCTACAAAAAGGACCGCAAAACAAGTTTTAATCAAATATTAGGAGTTCAAATAATTGATTAGGAGCTTTTCAACACAATTATATTGCAAAGCCGCAATTTCTGTACTTTTTACTCATTTAACATTCCAACGGGTCCATTGAAAGGCCCATTTCGACCCGCTCGTCCGAAACCTCTACAAAAAGGACTACAAAACAGGTTTTAATCAAATTTTAGGAATTCATGTAATTGATTAGGAGCTTTTCAACACAATTATATTGCAAAACCGCAATTTCTGTACTTTTTACTCAGTTAAAATTCCAACGGGTCCATTAAAAGTCCCATTTAGACCTGCTCGTCCGAAACCTCTACAAAAAGGACCGCAAAACAAGTTTTAATCAAATATTAGGAGTTCAAATAATTGATTAGGAGCTTTTCAACACAATTATATTGCAAAACCGCAATTTATGTACTTTTACACAGTTAAAATTCCAACGGGTCCATTAAAAGGCCCATTTAGACTTGCTCGTCCGAAATCTCTACAAAAAGGACCGCAAAAATGTTTTATTCAAATATTAGGAATTCATGTAATTGATTAGGAGCTTTTCAACTCAATTATATTGCAAAACCGCAATTTCTGTACTTTTTACTCAGTTAAAATTCCAACGGGTCCATTGAAAGTCCCATTTAGACCTGCTCGTCTGAAACCTCTACAAAAAGGACCGCAAAAAAAGTTTTAATCAAATATTAGGAGTTCAAATAATTGATTAGGAGCTTTTCAACACAATTATATTGCAAAACCGCAATTTATGTACATTTTTCTCAGTTAAAATTCCAACGGGTCCATTAAAAGGCCCATTTAGACTTGCTCGTCCGAAATCTCTACAAAAAGGACCGCAAAAATGTTTTATTCAAATATTAGGAGTTCATGTAATTGATTAGGAGCTTTTCAACACAATTATATTGCAAAGCCGCAATTTCTGTACTTTTTACTAAGTTAAAATTCCAACGGGTCCATTGAAAGGCCCATTTCGACCCGCTCGTCCGAAACCTCTACAAAAAGGACCGCAGAACAAGTTTTAACCAATTATTAGGAGTTCAAATAATTGATTAGGAGCTTTTCAACACAATTATATTGCAAAACCGCAATTTCTGTACTTTTTACTCAGTTAAAATTCCAACGGGTCCATTGAAAGGCCCATTTGGACCCGCTCGTCCGAAAGCTCTAAAAAAGGACTGCAAAAAAAGTTTTAATCAAATCTTATGAGTTCATGTAATTGATTATGAGCTTTTCAACACAATTATATTGCAAAACCGCAATTTTTGTACTTTTTACTCAGTTAAAATTCCAACGGGTCCATTGAAAGTCCCATTTAGACTTGCTCGTCCGAAACCTATACAAAAAGGACCGCAAAAATGTTTTATTCAAATATTAGGAGTTCATGTAATTGATTAGGAGCTTTTCAACACAATTATATTGCAAAACCGCAATTTCTGTACTTTTTACTCAGTTAAAATTCCAACGGGTCCATTGAAAGTCCCATTTAGACTTGCTCGTCCGAAACCTCTACAAAAAGGACCGCAAAACTAGTTTTAATCAAATATTAGGTGTTCAAATAATTGATTAGGAGCTTTTCAGCACAATTATATTGCAAAACCGCAATTTATGTACTTTTTACTCGGTTAAAATTCCAACGGGTCCATTAAAAGGCCCATTTAGACTTGCTCGTCCGAAATCTCTACAAAAAGGACTGTAAAACAAGTTTTAATCAAATATTAGGAGTTCATGTAATTGATTAGGAGCTTTTCAACACAATTATATTGCAAAACCTCAATTTCTGTACTTTTTACTCAGTTAAAATTCCAACGGGTCCATTGAAAGGCCCAATTAGACCTGCTCGTCCGAAACCTCTACAAAAAGGACCGCAAAACAAGTTTTAATCAAATATTAGGAGTTCAAATAATTGATTAGGATCTTTTCAACACAATGATATTTCAAAACCGCAATTTCTGTATTTTTACTCATTTAAAATTCCAACGGGTCCATTGAAAGGCCCATTTCGACCTGCTCGTCCGAAACCTCTACAAAAAGGACTGCAAAACAAGTTTTAAACAAATTTTAGGAATTCATGTAATTGATTAAGAGCTTTTCAACACAATTATATTGCAAAACCGCAATTTCTGTACTTTTTACTCAGTTAAAATTCCAACGGGTCCATTGAAAGGCCCATTTAGACCTGCTCGTCCGAAATCTCTACAAAAAGGACCGCAAAAATGTTTTCTTCAAATAATAGGAATTCATGTAATTGATTAGGAGCTTTTCAACACAATTATATTGCAAAACCGCAATTTCAGTACTCTTTACTCATTTAAAATTCCAACGGGTCCATTAAAAGGCCCATTTGGACTTGCTCGTCCGAAATCTCTACAAAAAGGACCGCAAAAATGTTTTATTCAAATATTAGGAGTTCATGTAATTGATTAGGAGCTTTTCAACACAATTATATTGCAAAACCGCAATTTCTGTACTTTTTACTAAGTTAAAATTCCAACGGGTCCATTGAAAGGCCCATTTAGACCTGCTCGTCCGAAACCTCTACAAAAAGGACCGCAAAACAAGTTTTAATCAAATATTAGGAGTTCAAATAATTGATAAGGAGCTTTTCAACACAATTATATTGCAAAGCCGCAATTTCTGTACTTTTTACTCATTTAACATTCCAACGGGTCCATTGAAAGGCCCATTTTGACCCGCTCGTCCGAAACCTCTACAAAAAGGACTACAAAACAGGTTTTAATCAAATTTTAGGAATTCATGTAATTGATTAGGAGCTTTTCAACACAATTATATTGCAAAACCGCAATTTCTGTACTTTTTACTCAGTTAAAATTCCAACGGGTCCATTAAAAGTCCCATTTAGACCTGCTCGTCCGAAACCTCTACAAAAAGGACCGCAAAACAAGTTTTAATCAAATATTAGGAGTTCAAATAATTGATTAGGAGCTTTTCAACACAATTATATTGCAAAACCGCAATTTATGTACTTTTACACAGTTAAAATTCCAACGGGTCCATTAAAAGGCCCATTTAGACTTGCTCGTCCGAAATCTCTACAAAAAGGACGGCAAAAATGTTTTATTCAAATATTAGGAATTCATGTAATTGATTAGGAGCTTTTCAACACAATTATATTGCAAAACCGCAATTTCTGTACTTTTTACTCAGTTAAAATTCCAACGGGTCCATTGAAAGTCCCATTTAGACCTGCTCGTCTGCAACCTCTACAAAAAGGACCGCAAAAAAAGTTTTAATCAAATAGTAGGAGTTCAAATAATTGATTAGGAGCTTTTCAACACAATTATATTGCAAAACTGCAATTTATGTACATTTTACTCAGTTAAAATTCCAACGGGTCCATTAAAAGGCCCATTTAGACTTGCTCGTCCGAAATCTCTACAAAAAGGACCGCAAAAATGTTTTATTCAAATATTAGGAGTTCATGTAATTGATTAGGAGCTTTTCAACACAATTATATTGCAAAACCGCAATTTCTGTACTTTTTACTAAGTTAAAATTCCAACGGGTCCATTGAAAGGCCCATTTGGACCCGCTCGTCCGAAAGCTCTAAAAAAGGATTGCAAAAAAAGTTTTAATCAAATCTTATGAGTTCATGTAATTGATTATGAGCTTTTCAACACAATTATATTGCATAACCGCAATTTTTGTACTTTTTACTCAGTTAAAATTCCAACGGGTCCATTGAAAGTCCCATTTAGACTTGCTCGTCCGAAACCTATACAAAAAGGACCGCAAAAATGTTTTATTCAAATATTAGGAGTTCATGTAATTGATTAGGAGCTTTTCAACACAATTATATTGCAAAACCGCAATTTCTGTACTTTTTACTCAGTTAAAATTCCAACGGGTCCATTGAAAGTCCCATTTAGACTTGCTCGTCCGAAACCTCTACAAAAAGGACCGCAAAACTAGTTTTAATCAAATATTAGGTGTTCAAATAATTGATTAGGAGCTTTTCAAAACAATTATATTGCAAAACCGCAATTTATGTGCTTTTTACTTAGTTAAAATTCTAACGGGTCCATTAAAAGGCCCATTTAGACTTGCTCGTCCGAAATCTCTACAAAAAGGACCGCAAAAATACTTTATTCAAATATTAGGAGTTCATGCAATTGATTAGGAGCTTTTCAACACAATTATATTGCAAAACCGTAATTTCTGTACTTTTTACTTAGTTAAAATTCCAACGGGTCCATTGAAAGGCCCATTTAGACCTGCTCGTCCGAAACCTCAACAAAAAGGACCGCAAAACAAGTTTTAATCAAATATTAGAAGTTCAAATAATTGATTAGCAGCTTTTCAAAACAATTATATTGCAAAACCGCAATTTATGTGCTTTTTACTTAGTTAAAATTCTAACGGGTCCATTAAAAGGCCCATTTAGACTTGCTCGTCCGAAATCTCTACAAAAAGGACCGCAAAAATACTTTATTCAAATATTAGGAGTTCATGCAATTGATTAGGAGCTTTTCAACACAATTATATTGCAAAACCGTAATTTCTGTACTTTTTACTTAGTTAAAATTCCAACGGGTCCATTGAAAGGCCCATTTAGACCTGCTCGTCCGAAACCTCTACAAAAAGGACCGCAAAACAAGATTTAATCAAATATTAGGAGTTCAAATAATTAATTAGGATCTTTTCAACACAATTATATTGCAAAACCGCAATTTCTGTACTTTTTACTCATTTAAAATTCCAACGGGTCCATTGAAAGGCCCATTTGGACCCGCTCGTCCGAAACCTCTACAAAAAGGACTGCAAAACAAGTTTTAATCAAATTTTAGGAATTCATGTAATTGATTAGGAGCTTTTCAACACAATTATATTGCAAAACCGCAATTTATGTACTTTTACACAGTTAAAATTCCAACGGGTCCATTAAAAGGCCCATTTAGACTTGCTCGTCCGAAATCTCTACAAAAAGGACCGCAAAAAAGTTTTATTCAAATATTAGGAATTCATGTAATTGATTAGAAGCTTTTCAACACAATTATATTGCAAAACCGCAATTTCTGTACTTTTTACTCAGTTAAAATTCCAACGGGTCCATTGAAAGGCCCATTTAGACCTGCTCGTCCGAAACCTCTACAAAAAGGACCGCAAAACAAGTTTTAATCAATTATTAGGAGTTCAAATAATTGATTAGGAGCTTTTCAACACAATTATATTGCAAAACCGCAATTTCTGTACTTTTTACTCATTTAAAATTCCAACGGGTCCATTGAAAGTCCCATTTAGACCTGCTCGTCCGAAACCTCTACAAAAAGGACCGAAAACAAGTTTTAATCAAATATTAGGAGATCAAATATTTGATTAGGAGCTTTTCAACACAATTATATTGCAAAACCGCAATTTCTGTACTTTTTACTCAGTTAAAATTCCAACGGGTCCATTAAAAGGCCCATTTAGACTTGCTCGTCCGAAATCTCTACAAAAAGGACCGCAAAAATGTTTTATTCAAATAATAGGAATTCATGTAATTGATTAGGAGCTTTTCAACACAATTATATTGCAAAACCGCAATTTCTGTACTTTTTACTCAGTTAAAATTCCAACGGGTCCATTAAAAGGCCCATTTAGACTTGCTCGTCCGAAATCTCTACAAAAAGGACCGCAAAAATATATTATTCAAATAATAGGAATTCATGTAATTGATTAGGAGCTTTTCAACACAATTATATTGCAAAACCGCAATTTCTGTACTTTTTACTCAGTTAAAATTCCAACGGGTCCATTGAAAGTCCCATTTAGACCTGCTCGTCCGAAACCTCTACAAAAAGGACCGAAAACAAGTTTTAATCAAATATTAGGAGATCAAATATTTGATTAGGAGCTTTTCAACACAATTATATTGCAAAACCGCAATTTCTGTACTTTTTACTCAGTTAAAATTCCAACGGGTCCATTAAAAGGCCCATTTAGACTTGCTCGTCCGAAATCTCTACAAAAAGGACCGCAAAAATGTTTTATTCAAATAATAGGAATTCATGTAATTGATTAGGAGCTTTTCAACACAATTATATTGCAAAACCGCAATTTCTGTACTTTTTACTCAGTTAAAATTCCAACGGGTCCATTAAAAGGCCCATTTAGACTTGCTCGTCCGAAATCTCTACAAAAAGGACCGCAAAAATATATTATTCAAATAATAGGAATTCATGTAATTGATTAGGAGCTTTTCAACACAATTATATTGCAAAACCGCAATTTCTGTACTTTTTACTCAGTTAAAATTCCAACGGGTCCATTGAAAGTCCCATTTAGACCTGCTCGTCCGAAACCTCAACAAAAAGGACCGAAAAACAAGTTTTAATCAAATATTAGGAGTTCAAATAATTGATTAGCAGCTTTTCAACACAATTATATTGCAAAACCGCAATTTATGTGCTTTTTACTCAGTTAAAATTCTAACGGGTCCATTAAAAGGCCCATTTAGACTTGCTCGTCCGAAATCTCTACAAAAAGGACCGCAAAAATATTTTATTCAAATATTAGGAGTTCATGTAATTGATTAGGAGCTTTTCAACACAATTATATTGCAAAACCGTAATTTCTGTACTTTTTACTCAGTTAAAATTCCAACGGGTCCATTGAAAGGCCCATTTAGACCTGCTCGTCCGAAACCTCTACAAAAAGGACCGCAAAACAAGATTTAATCAAATATTAGGAGTTCAAATAATTAATTAGGATCTTTTCAACACAATTATATTGCAAAACCGCAATTTCTGTACTTTTTACTCATTTAAAATTCCAACGGGTCCATTGAAAGGCCCATTTGGACCCGCTCGTCCGAAACCTCTACAAAAAGGACTGCAAAACAAGTTTTAATCAAATTTTAGGAATTCATGTAATTGATTAGGAGCTTTTCAACACAGTTATATTGCAAAACCGCAATTTATGTACTTTTACACAGTTAAAATCCAACGGGTCCATTAAAAGGCCCATTTAGACTTGCTCGTCCGAAATCTCTACAAAAAGGACCGCAAAAAAGTTTTATTCAAATATTAGGAATTCATGTAATTGATTAGGAGCTTTTCAACACAATTATATTGCAAAACCGCAATTTCTGTACTTTTTACTCAGTTAAAATTCCAACGGGTCCATTGAAAGGCCCAATTAGACCTGCTCGTCCGATACCTCTACAAAAAGGACCGCAAAACAAGTTTTAATCAAATATTAGGAGTTCAAATAATTGATTAGGAGCTTTTCAACACAATTATATTGCAAAACCGCAATTTCTGTACTTTTTACTCATTTAAAATTCCAACGGGTACATAGAAAGTCCCATTTAGACCTGCTCGTCCGAAACCTCTACAAAAAGGACCGCAAAACAAGTTTTAATCAAATATTAGGAGTTCAAATATTTGATTAGGAGCTTTTCAACACAATTATATTGCAAAACCGCAATTTCTGTACTTTTTACTCAGTTAAAATTCCAACGGGTCCATTTAAAGGCCCATTTAGACTTGCTCGTCCGAAATCTCTACAAAAAGGACGGCAAAAATGTTTTATTCAAATAATAGGAATTCATGTAATTGATTAGGAGCTTTTCGACACAATTATATTGCAAAACCGCAATTTCTGTACTTTTTACTCAGTTAAAATTCCAACGGGTCCATTAAAAGGCCCATTTAGACTTGTTCGTCCGAAATCTCTACAAAAAGGACCGCAAAAATGTTTTATTCAAATAATAGGAATTCATGTAATTGATTAGGAGCTTTTCAACACAATTATATTGCAAAACCGCAATTTCTGTACTTTTTACTCAGTTAATATTCCAACGGGTCCATTGAAAGTCCCATTTAGACCTGCTCGTCCGAAACCTCAACAAAAAGGACCGCAAAACAAGTTTTAATCAAATATTAGGAGTTCAAATAATTGATTAGCAGCTTTTCAACACAATTATATTGCAAAACCGCAATTTATGTGCTTTTTACTGAGTTAAAATTCTAACGGGTCCATTAAAAGGCCCATTTAGACTTGCTCGTCCGAAATCACTACAAAAAGGACCGCAAAAATATTTTATTCAAATATTAGGAGTTCATGTAATTGATTAGGAGCTTTTCAACACAATTATATTGCAAAACCGTAATTTCTGTACTTTTTACTCAGTTAAAATTCCAACGGGTCCATTGAAAGGCCCATTTAGTCCTGCTCGTCCGAAACCTCTACAAAAAGGACTGCAAAACAAGTTTTAATCAAATTTTAGGAATTCATGTAATTGATTAGGAGCTTTTCAACACAATTATATTGCAAAACCGCAATTTATGTACTTTTACACAGTTAAAATTCCAACGGGTCCATTAAAAGGCCCATTTAGACTTGCTCGTCCGAAATCTCTACAAAAAGGACCGCAAAAAAGTTTTATTCAAATATTAGGAATTCATGTAATTGATTAGGAGCTTTTCAACACAATTATATTGCAAAACCGCAATTTCTGTACTTTTTACTCAGTTAAAATTCCAACGGGTCCATTGAAAGGCCCATTTAGACCTGCTCGTCCGAAACCTCTACAAAAAGGACCGCAAAACAAGTTTTAATCAAATATTAGGAGTTCAAGTAATTGATTAGGAGCTTTTCAACACAATTATATTGCAAAACCGCAATTTCTGTACTTTTTACTCATTTAAAATTCCAACGGGTCCATTGAAAGTCCCATTTAGACCTGCTCGTCCGAAACCTCTACAAAAAGGACCGCAAAACAAGTTTTAATCAAATATTAGGAGTTCAAATATTTGATTAGGACCTTTTCAACACAATTATATTGCAAAATCGCAATTTCTGTACTTTTTACTCATTTAAAATTCCAACGGGTCCATTGAAAGGCCCATTTCGACCCGCTCGTCCGAAACCTCTACAAAAAGGACTGCAAAACAAGTTTTAATCTAATTTTAGGAATTCATATAATTGATTAGGAGCTTTTCAACACAATTATATTGCAAAACCGCAATTTATGTACTTTTACACAGTTAAAATTCCAACGGGTCCATTAAAAGGCCCATTTAGACTTGCTCGTCCGAAATCTCTACAAAAAGGACCGCAAAAAAGTTTTATTCAAATATTAGGAATTCATGTAATTGATTAGGAGCTTTTCAACACAATTATATTGCAAAACCGCAATTTCTGTACTTTTTACTCAGTTAAAATTCCAACGGGTCCATTGAAAGGCCCATTTAGACCTGCTCGTCCGAAACCTCTACAAAAAGGACCGCAAAACAAGTTTTAATCAAATATTAGGAGTTCAAATAATTGATTAGGAGCTTTTCAACACAATTATATTGCAAAACCGCAATTTCTGTACTTTTTACTCATTTAAAATTCCAACGGGTACATAGAAAGTCCCATTTAGACCTGCTCGTCCGAAACCTCTACAAAAAGGACCGCAAAACAAGTTTTAATCAAATATTAGGAGTTCAAATATTTGATTAGGAGCTTTTCAACACAATTATATTGCAAAACCGCAATTTCTGTACTTTTTACTCAGTTAAAATTCCAACGGGTCCATTTAAAGGCCAAATTAGACCTGCTCATCCGAAACCTCTACAAAAAGGACCGCAAAAATGTTTTATTCAAATAATAGGAATTCATGTAATTGATTAGGAGCTTTTCAACACAATTATATTGCAAAACCGCAATTTCTGTACTTTTTACTCAGTTAAAATTCCAACGGGTCCATTAAAAGGCCCATTTAGACTTGCTCGTCCGAAATCTCTACAAAAAGGACCGCAAAAATATATTATTCAAATAATAGGAATTCATGTAATTGATTAGGAGCTTTTCAACACAATTATATTGCAAAACCGCAATTTCTGTACTTTTTACTCAGTTAAAATTCCAACGGGTCCATTGAAAGTCCCATTTAGACCTGCTCGTCCGAAACCTCAACAAAAAGGACCGAAAAACAAGTTTTAATCAAATATTAGGAGTTCAAATAATTGATTAGCAGCTTTTCAACACAATTATATTGCAAAACCGCAATTTATGTGCTTTTTACTCAGTTAAAATTCTAACGGGTCCATTAAAAGGCCCATTTAGACTTGCTCGTCCGAAATCTCTACAAAAAGGACCGCAAAAATATTTTATTCAAATATTAGGAGTTCATGTAATTGATTAGGAGCTTTTCAACACAATTATATTGCAAAACCGTAATTTCTGTACTTTTTACTCAGTTAAAATTCCAACGGGTCCATTGAAAGGCCCATTTAGACCTGCTCGTCCGAAACCTCTACAAAAAGGACCGCAAAACAAGATTTAATCAAATATTAGGAGTTCAAATAATTAATTAGGATCTTTTCAACACAATTATATTGCAAAACCGCAATTTCTGTACTTTTTACTCATTTAAAATTCCAACGGGTCCAATGAAAGGCCCATTTGGACCCGCTCGTCCGAAACCTCTACAAAAAGGACTGCAAAACAAGTTTTAATCAAATTTTAGGAATTCATGTAATTGATTAGGAGCTTTTCAACACAGTTATATTGCAAAACCGCAATTTATGTACTTTTACACAGTTAAAATCCAACGGGTCCATTAAAAGGCCCATTTAGACTTGCTCGTCCGAAATCTCTACAAAAAGGACCGCAAAAAAGTTTTATTCAAATATTAGGAATTCATGTAATTGATTAGGAGCTTTTCAACACAATTATATTGCAAAACCGCAATTTCTGTACTTTTTACTCAGTTAAAATTCCAACGGGTCCATTGAAAGGCCCAATTAGACCTGCTCGTCCGATACCTCTACAAAAAGGACCGCAAAACAAGTTTTAATCAAATATTAGGAGTTCAAATAATTGATTAGGAGCTTTTCAACACAATTATATTGCAAAACCGCAATTTCTGTACTTTTTACTCATTTAAAATTCCAACGGGTACATAGAAAGTCCCATTTAGACCTGCTCGTCCGAAACCTCTACAAAAAGGACCGCAAAACAAGTTTTAATCAAATATTAGGAGTTCAAATATTTGATTAGGAGCTTTTCAACACAATTATATTGCAAAACCACAATTTCTGTACTTTTTACTCAGTTAAAATTCCAACGGGTCCATTTAAAGGCCCATTTAGACTTGCTCGTCCGAAATCTCTACAAAAAGGACGGCAAAAATGTTTTATTCAAATAATAGGAATTCATGTAATTGATTAGGAGCTTTTCGACACAATTATATTGCAAAACCGCAATTTCTGTACTTTTTACTCAGTTAAAATTCCAACGGGTCCATTAAAAGGCCCATTTAGACTTGTTCGTCCGAAATCTCTACAAAAAGGACCGCAAAAATGTTTTATTCAAATAATAGGAATTCATGTAATTGATTAGGAGCTTTTCAACACAATTATATTGCAAAACCGCAATTTCTGTACTTTTTACTCAGTTAATATTCCAACGGGTCCATTGAAAGTCCCATTTAGACCTGCTCGTCCGAAACCTCAACAAAAAGGACCGCAAAACAAGTTTTAATCAAATATTAGGAGTTCAAATAATTGATTAGCAGCTTTTCAACACAATTATATTGCAAAACCGCAATTTATGTGCTTTTTACTGAGTTAAAATTCTAACGGGTCCATTAAAAGGCCCATTTAGACTTGCTCGTCCGAAATCACTACAAAAAGGACCGCAAAAATATTTTATTCAAATATTAGGAGTTCATGTAATTGATTAGGAGCTTTTCAACACAATTATATTGCAAAACCGTAATTTCTGTACTTTTTACTCAGTTAAAATTCCAACGGGTCCATTGAAAGGCCCATTTAGTCCTGCTCGTCCGAAACCTCTACAAAAAGGACTGCAAAACAAGTTTTAATCAAATTTTAGGAATTCATGTAATTGATTAGGAGCTTTTCAACACAATTATATTGCAAAACCGCAATTTATGTACTTTTACACAGTTAAAATTCCAACGGGTCCATTAAAAGGCCCATTTAGACTTGCTCGTCCGAAATCTCTACAAAAAGGACCGCAAAAAAGTTTTATTCAAATATTAGGAATTCATGTAATTGATTAGGAGCTTTTCAACACAATTATATTGCAAAACCGCAATTTCTGTACTTTTTACTCAGTTAAAATTCCAACGGGTCCATTGAAAGGCCCATTTAGACCTGCTCGTCCGAAACCTCTACAAAAAGGACCGCAAAACAAGTTTTAATCAAATATTAGGAGTTCAAGTAATTGATTAGGAGCTTTTCAACACAATTATATTGCAAAACCGCAATTTCTGTACTTTTTACTCATTTAAAATTCCAACGGGTCCATTGAAAGTCCCATTTAGACCTGCTCGTCCGAAACCTCTACAAAAAGGACCGCAAAACAAGTTTTAATCAAATATTAGGAGTTCAAATATTTGATTAGGACCTTTTCAACACAATTATATTGCAAAATCGCAATTTCTGTACTTTTTACTCATTTAAAATTCCAACGGGTCCATTGAAAGGCCCATTTCGACCCGCTCGTCCGAAACCTCTACAAAAAGGACTGCAAAACAAGTTTTAATCTAATTTTAGGAATTCATATAATTGATTAGGAGCTTTTCAACACAATTATATTGCAAAACCGCAATTTATGTACTTTTACACAGTTAAAATTCCAACGGGTCCATTAAAAGGCCCATTTAGACTTGCTCGTCCG